>VZRU01001486.1:192249-269464 GCA_013398155.1 Pedionomus torquatus | reverse complement strand
GGTGCTTTACACCCAGAGCAGAGGACTCTGCATCTACCTTGTGTCTGTCCTTTGGTGGGTAATGGACCAGCAGGAGGGAAAAGGAGAAGGCAACAGTATACTGAGATCCCACAGTGTGTAAACCCTGCTAGAAGGAGGTATCTCAAGGGAAATAGTTGCAGTGCATCAGGTTTGTCCTGGGAAAGGCAGCCCCAGTCCTCTGCTTACTGAATGTGTTCACGATTATTTCCAAAGAAGAGAAGGCTTTTAGTACCACTCAGTGCTCGTTTCTGCCCTAAGATGAGGGAGGCAGCCATGAAGTGCAGCAGTTTTTTCCTTCTTTCTTCCCTCTGTGTTACAGTTGCGCTCTATTTTCTCAAAAGCCCTTTTGCACTGCTGGGACTTTTGCTGTCTTTCACTGTGCCCAGCCTGATAACCCTTTGATTTACTTCCTAGCATAATATAAGCTTTAAATATAAAAGGTTTTAAGTACCCAGAAGTCACAAGTCAGATGCCAGATCTAGCTGCTCTGCCTGTGCCTTTATGTGTTGCTCTTTTTTCAGCATGTCTAGGCTGAAGTATTTTCATTAAGGGCATAACATCTGCGTGGTTCAAATGCAGGCATCAAATTAATTAGGACCGTCTTCAGACGAGGTTAAAGATTTAGACTATGAAAGCTTGATCCAAAGACCACAGGGAAAATCCCTGTCTTCTCTGCTTTTCTTTCTATCTTTCTAGCTATACAACAAAAGGAACAAGGAAAATGCAAGGCAGATACACTGAAGGGTGATAGAACAAATTATGTGTTGAGACTTTTCTCTTTGGAGATATGAATTTAAAGCATGGAACGGGTTGAGACCCTCTGACCTACACAATGCCTCCAGGCACTCAAAAGGATTACTTTTGCTGCTTGCAATAGGTGTCTTTTGAAAATATTGCCCCATTTGGAGCTTCTGAGCACCAAGATTTTCTGAACATTGAGCTCTGTGGAAATAAAGACAAAATATCCTACATCTTAGCACTAACAAGGAGAAATTGCCAAACAGATCCCATTGCCAGATGCTTCCTACTTTGCTTCTTTTAGCAGTTATCACCTGCTCTTATACACTCAGTGATTAATGTAGGCCATCCCCAGTCCTCAGGCAGAAGTTGTTGCAAGTAGATTAATATTAAATACTCTCATCTTATTAGCATAATAATTTTGTTTTTGCCTAATTAAGATCTTTAAGGGATTATATACAGTTTTTTCCTCTCTGTACGGCAGCCCTAAGAGCTCAGTAGTTATTGATCAGCCCTTCACCATGAATCCTAATGGAACCACAAGAGCGTGTGATACAGCCCTGATCAGTTCCTACATTGCTAATGAATGCACTTCAAGCAAATGAGATTAGCTTCAGCTTTATGTACTCATACAGAAGCTTTGAAAATATGTGAAATAAGAGTCCTCCTGATAATTCGGACATTATTAGAGATAACAGTCTTATCATGAAGTGGAGTAGAAGCCTAATGTTTTTTGAAAGCTTCCAGTATGGTTTTCAAAAACCTGTGGCTCTCTTTTGAATCAGCACACCAGGTTTGTTGTGTTCTGCAGGAATGAGAGGTCAGCAAGAGATAAAGGACCACGGTACCACCACAGGCCTGCAGCATGGGGCAATGGAAATAACAACAAATGATGATCAAATCATCTATGTGTGTTAAAGCTCAGCCCTGGAACAGTTTGCATCATCTCTTCAGTTTCTTCTTTTGTAAAATAAGGCACTGTCTACTTCAAAAGGTTCTCATAAAGCTCAGAAAAGTAACACATTTTGTTCTGCTTCTGAGTGGAGGGGTAAAATTAGAAATAGATTGTTGACATCTGCTAGCAGAAAAGGAAAGAGAAAAAGGGGAGCTTTGCAACCGGTATTTCTAATTCCCTGCAGGAGGACATCTGGAGTGGTAGGTACTCAAAAGAATCCTTTAGTTCCATTTCTTATTTGACTATGATGAGATCCAGCCCAACTGCTCTGTAGAGTATGACAGGCAAAAGAAACAAAGTTTGTCTCTAGGTGGTTAGGAAAAGGCTTCTTGGATCGACTTCTCTGACAACTAAACCAACTGTATCACACCCCACATCTGGATATTGAAGCCTGAAACATTTCTTACAACAAGGCCTGAGCTATGACCTCTAGGGTGGTGACAATTCATAATACTATTGAGACTGTACATGATCTCAGTGCCTCTGTTAGGAGCTTCCCTTGTTCATGCACATTTTCCTCAACCATCAATGGCTCAACTCTCTATATTTTATGCTACTACATCTCTAGGATGCTAAAAAGCCAAAAAGTCCTTAATGATTACCAGGTCTTTGGATACTGTGGTCATAAAACCATATTAGTTGTCAGAAAAAGTGTCAGGAATTGATTGGAGTGATGCAGCATGAATCGGATGCTAGTTTATTTTTAGGTAAGATGTTTTCATCCTTTTTTAGCAATGTTTCACACTTGTTCTCAGAACCCTAAAACTCTAACGAAGACCATATTACAAATTAAAAATGTATGGCATGAAGCTATTTGATGCTACCATTAAAGCACTTCACTGCTGTATTCTTGGATCGTCGGGGGAGGAGGCGGAGGTGGGGGGGGTGTGTGCCCTTCAAATTAGCAGCAAGCTGCACATTGCACAACTGCATGGAGGGAGCCTGAGTGCATTTTATTTGGGCAAAAAAAGGTAGCGGTGGCCAGCAAGAACTATCTTATATAACAGAAGTGGCAAACAACCATTGGGTGTGCAATCAAAAGGGAGAGAAGCCTCTGGATATGACATGTCAAAACACTTTGGCTGTTTTGCCTCTGGATCCCCCCAGTCACTCGGAGAAGCCAGTAGAACTGAAGACATTCCATTACATACATGTTATTTGCTTTACATGTTCATCCTTTCTTTTAGACAGTTATCATTTTTAATCCCGTCACTTTTCCTGTGTTCTGATATTACATAACCTCTAATTGCCTGTGCAGATAGCTCTTCTCTGTATCATGCATGAAGAATTGAGTTAGAAAAGCCAAGGGCTGGGTGAATAATATACTGCTGTTGTGCAGGTGTGCTCAGCATTTCCTTTAAATTCCCGGTGACTAAAGAATTCAAAGCCAGGTGGCTGAAACCAGGCAAATAACTCTGCATTTAAGCACCTAAATGTAAATGGACTGATTTGTGAGAAAAAATGAACACCCACAGAAATTCCCCATCCCTCTCTGGAAACATTTGGGGAATTCTCATAAAAAGAAGACAACATTAATTCCCACATCTTCCAGCTGGTTAACCCTGAGGGCTTGTCTAATGCTAAAGGACTGAGCTGAGATAATAATGACAGTTATAATATAATAATGATAATGAGTTCAATAAGTAAAGCAAAAACCATGCGAACAAGCAAAGCAGGGTAAGGAATTAATTCACTGCTTCCCACCAACAAGCAGGTATCCTGGCCACCTCCAGGAAAGCAAGGCTTTGTTACTTAGGAAGACACAATGCCCTAACTCTGAATGTCTCCCTTTTCCTTCTCCTTCCCCCAGCTTAATATACTGAGCATGACATCACATGATATGAAATATCCCTTTGGTAAGTTGGAGTCGGTTGTACTGGCAGAAACCAGGACATGGGGTAAGTAACCTTTATTTCTCTGCAGGTACTAGAGCATCTTCCAGAAGAATGTGGAGCTCTGAGCCTGTGTTCCACAGCATGGAAATCGACCAGCTTCTCTCAGGATTTTGTAAATGCTCCTCAAACAGCACACAGGGAAATTAACTTTGGCAAGTTCTCACTGTTATCACCACCTTCTGCTATCAGGAAAACTCACAAAGCAGTACCTTAGGATACTAATGAAACTCTCCAAATGTTTGGCTGTTTCCAAGAACAGCTTAAGGTGAAAGTAGATGAAGATCATAATGTTGAAGAAGGACACTAGTTGTCAAGAAAAATATCTCTACTGTAGATATCAGTAGGAAGATTTTGAATTCTTGTTTAAGGAACTAACTTACAGCCATGTTTCAATGATGCATAGCTCACTACGGTAAGACATGAAGACCATCTCTGCCCAACTCAGTGTTGCCACATGACATTTTACCCAAAGCTCCTTAAAGGCTCACAATGATATCACTTCTTGTCCATCTTTGCGCCCACTGCTTAGTCTGGCTTAATTTCCCAAGAAACTGTTCTCATGTTTGCATTCGACTCTGAGATTTGAAGCTGAAACAGCTTCAAGTTCATTGCCGTTGAATGGCAGGATGCAGAAGCTGCATTTCCTATGAAACTTGCACTTCTCAGTCCAGACATGAACTAGTAAATCACAAGAAGGCAGCAGGAAGGGTTGCACCGTGACTGCGAAATTGTTAGCCCTGCTCTGACAAGCAGGTCATACTTAGTTAAGCAACCTGTTAGTTTCCACTCTTCCTGAGCAAGAGGTCAAGAGAAGTTCAGGATAATTAACAGTTGAGAGATACATGGGATGGAAAAGTATGAGGCAGTGTTTATTTAAAGAGCTATAAAATTGGTAAAAAAAATAGTATTTTCCTACCAGAAAGGGAGCTCTTAGAATCAGCTTTCATTAGAAATGTTCCTGTAATAAAGTGTTGCAACTCTGTAAAAGGGTGTAAAACTGTCTGAATAAAACCCAAGGAGCAGATTTCTGCAGCCCAGGAGCCACAGGGGACAGGAGTGCCAAGTATCGCTCGTAGCTCTTTTACCTTGGGCTCATCCACACGTGGGAAGCTGCATTCCTGCAAGTGCCCAGTGCATAATGATCCGCTGTCACCCAGTGACTGAAACAGAAATTTAGGAGCCTCAGCTGGGAGCTACCCCAGCGTACAGCACCTGTGTGAGAAATGCTGGAGTGTCTTCACAGGGCATGTGATGTATCTCAGCACATTGTTCTACAGCAGTTAGTTCTGGCTGCAGCTACAGCCCCTGGTAATAATGTTAATAGCTGTAGTGCCAAGACTCATAATGGTCCTTGGCAAGGGTTTCCCAAGAGGCAAAGCTTTTTCATAGCCCAAGGTTATCTGCTGCTAGGGGCTGTTCTTTCCCTTCCTCTCCTGGAAGCAGTCTGATGGGAGAGGAATGAGGAGAGTCAGAGTCACAAAATCCAGAGCAGCTAGCCTGGGCCAACATTGTGACCAACAACAGTGTAGGGGGGGATGTGCAAGTGTGCAGGGCCCCAGGACATGTGGGGGTGTTACCAGTGGCTCCCCCAGGATCTGATGAGAAGGACGGCAAACATGCTAGAAAGGACAGGAAGAAATTAGGAAAAAATTCTTTACTGTGAGGGTGGTGAGGCACTGGAACAGGTTGCCCAGGAAAGTTGTGGCTGCCCCATCCCTGGAAGTGTTCAAGGCCAGACTGGGTGAGGCTTTGAGCAACCTGGTCTAGTGGGAGGTGTCCCTGCCCATGGCAGGGGATTGGAACTTGATGATCTTTAAGGTCCCTTCCAACTCCAACTATTCTATGACAGCACAGTAGACTGACCCAGAACCTAATCTAACTAATGCAATACCAGCAGTAATACAGATGTGCTTGGCTAGTTTGGAGCCATATGTTCATAATTTAATTCAGAACCAAAATAAACATTTGAATGAAGACAAATTTTTTTTGGAGGAATGCTCTTAAACACCTCTCATGTCCTTGAGCTCCCTCAAAATGCCAGTTTTACTCAGGAGCACAACTCTGTTTTTCTTGTTGGGAGTTGGCTTACTGTTTAATTCCCTATAATTCTCATTTTTAAATTGTTTCTCTTCCTTCCCACACATCATGAATCATCTCCTGAGGTAGCATTCCTACTCTAAAGCACCAGAAAACAAAAATAAAAATTAAAAAAAAGCACAATTGAAATTACAATTAGAGTAATCATGTCTAACATAACAAATGTTGAAAAATAGCTTGTTATCATTTAAAGTGGTCATTAACCTCTATCCCTGGATAAAATGTTCTTTTTAGTTAGATAATTTGTCCTCTTACTGCTCCTTTGCAGGCACTTACCACACCTTTTGGTACTGTGAAAATAATAAATACTAATAACTATTCCAATCAGATGTTACCAAATGTGAGAAATATAAGTTTTATCTGGAAAAGGACTTTTGAAATTGTAGAATTTGGCTTATTGTCAAGGAGCATTTTCTGTCTCATAGCATTAGATGAGCTTTTGGACTTGTAAGGAAAGAGGATTCTAAATAACCCCCCCTTCTCTCTAAAAGCTTAGATTTCACACACAGTGCTTTATAGTTATTGCTTAGTGGGATAAATTCCTAGCTAAAATTTACACAACATTTTATAAACCTCGTAAGATATTTTCTATGTCCCAAAGTCCCCTGATCTTAGAGAAAAAGGCTAGTTCAGGAGATTTAGGAACTTTGCCAATTGAAAACAGACCTGAAGAAATTTGAAGAAATTAATACCATGAAATAATTAGGAGGGAGTCTATGTTCAAAGCCTGTGTAATAATTCTCTGAACTGTGTCTGAAGGATATTTCAAACATTCATTGTCTCCTTCTCTCTTTTTCAGTAACTCAGCAACCTCTAGACCTGATGATACTGGGAACAACAGTACACACAGGTTAAACATCTGCTCCCAGGGCACAGTTCACCTTCCCTCCTACCATCAGAAAATACGATGCCGCTAATCCCTGTTCAGTGGGGTCTCAGGTCATGAGACCCTGTTTACCACTGTGCATAACTGTGTGGTGGCAGGTATGACCGCCCAACAGCATCTCACCCTCCCCTCTGTGCCTGTTCTCACCACACAGTCAATTTTGAGTAACCCTCAGACAAGTGAGCACATTGCAGACAGGGAGATGAAGAGAAAGCATCATGTATGGCTGTGACCAGTGTGCAGTGCTGCTGGGCTCAGTGTTAGCCTGGACACCATCCCTGTTGGGTACAGGAGGGAGACAAAGTGCAGGATGATTTTTCTGAGGGTCGTAAATTTATTGTGGGTATTGATCCGCAGTCCCCAGGATAAGAGTTGCCAGTGCAAGAAAGATGTCAAAAGGGCTGAACAGAGTCCTGCAGTGGGGCCCTGAGGATGGACGGCACCAGAAATGTGAAGACTAAGCCTCTAAGAGGCCAGTCAGGGGCTCAGAGATATTGCAGACTCTCCATCCTTGGCGATATTTAAAACATACCTGGATGAGACTCTAAGCAACCTCATATAACAGTCTCCCTTTGTGCAAGGGGTTGGATCAGATGAGCTTGCAGAGATCCCTTCCAAATCTGAATTTTCTATGGACTTCTCTTCTGCACCCTAACAGGCAAATTAAGGACACCTCAGATTATAAACTACCAAGAGACACGGAGAAGATCATTAGGGATTTGGGGCTACACAGTATAGTCTAAACCACCTATATTCCTTTGGGATGCAAATTCCTTATGCTTTCAAGAGGAGATTGACAAGGGAGAGTAGTTGAATGAAAAAATCTATCCCTTAGCTCAAATATTTCAGAGCAGTAATTTGTTAAGAAACTAAGACCCATTGTTGCTTGGGACTTTGTTTTGCTACATTCTGAACACTTCATCCTTATCTTAGAATCAATGAGTCTGAGCCTTAGTCAGGCTGTGTGATTATTGACATGTCTGAAATTATGCATATGCTTCTGTGCTTTGTCAGATGACAGTGACAGTGCTCAGCACCAGCCAGAACTGATCCCTTGAATAAGCTTATCTTTGTTGCAAGGATTTCTTGAGCTCAGGATATCTGAGAGACCCAAGGTCTCTCAGAGACAGAGATATTTAGATTTTTTTTGCATTATGGAAGAATTTACAGAGGTTTTTGATGGGAATCATAGTGTCCTGATTCCTTTTTTGGGTGTGTGTCTTGTATCTTCTTAAAAAGAAACAGAGAATATAATTTGAGAATATTCACATCAAATTCACCTCCCTTTGAGGTGCCACATGAATGGTTGTCAGGGTGGGATGTTAAGGACTTAATACAAGCGTGTAAGAGGAAATGTCAAGTGAACTTTTTTTAGAGAGAATTTTTTTTTTCTTTATTTGTTTCTTCTGCTGGGTTCTGTCATGAACAACAGTGACAAGAGTAAAAGCTTTACATAGCTGAGTTCACGTTTCCATTTGTATTGAAAGAGCAGAGGAAGAAGGGGCAGAAAACTTGTTTGAAAGTTTTAGAAGTGTGGAGAAAGGATTGTCCATACGGAGGGAGATGTCAATGCCCTAATATTGGTTTGCACCTTAAAATGAAACAAGACAGCATTTTAAAATTATGGAAGTTCTGCAAAAAGCTGATTCAAAAATTCTGGAAAGGATATTTTCACCACAGTTTCCATGCAAATAAACATGCTGTTTGGAAGCACCAGTACTGCAAAATATCAATTCACAAGGAAGTTCTTAATTATGAAAGTCCCCATCAGAAAATATAAATTATTCTTGTATTCCCTGGGAAGAACTCTCCTACTTAATTGATTTCTCTGCCAGCCTCCTCCTTCCTCTTTATCCTCACTGTGTCATTGAAGAAATAAAGTTAATTGAAAGTTAGTGGCTAGCTCCACTTATTACAGATCACACACAGCAAATCACTTCAACAAAACCAATATGCAGAGGTGCTGGGGGACATGTCCCTCTCGTGTGCTTCTGTGCTCCTCCCAGCTGCCATCTCTTGAGTGCACAGACAATATCCAGGCCAATAGTCCCAATAATAACTTCATGGATGAAAGGCTTTTCAAACTTGAGCTCTTATTTACCTTTTATTTCACTTAAATCATTGGGAGCCTTGTCGTGGGTGAAAGAGGGAGTAACTTCAGGTCCTGGAAGCAAAATATTCTGTGAATTCTTCTTTTTGCAAATGTATTGAATTTTCATGTCAGGCTGGAGATCATTCTTAGTTATTTGCCAGCAGGATGCTCAGATTGGGAATCAGGGCAGCTGTACAGCATGGACTGCAATAAATAAAGGTTAAAATGTGGCCATCTGTTAACCTGATTTTAACTCCAGTTCTTAGTTTGACCCCATCACTGCTAACCAGGCAATTTCCTGGACCAGGCTTTTATTACAGTGCCTCATTATTTCTTTCATTTGCAAATATATAAAAGCACATTGTCTCTTCAGTTAGAATACTGTTATGTGATCCTACAAATATGAAATACCTTCTGTGGCTGTGCTTACAGACCAAGTAACTGATATTTATATGTTTCTCAGAAGAAAGTGCAGTTACTCCTCTTTGACATAAAGGACTCTATATTGGTCGTTATAGCTGAATTTGTGCTGTCTCTAGGAATCATAACTGTTGTGGAACATCTGAATCACTTTTGCAGTGGGTGCATCACTGGTAATGATTTAAATCTTAGGGAGTGATTGATCCACAAACAGTTTATTAAAAATTAATTTGATGCCTTATGTAATGTTGGCTCCGGTGCTGCTTTCTCTGAAGACCTGCTTCCTTTGAAGTTTTATCACTGTCTTCTGCAATATCAAGATCAGATACTTCTTCTACATAAGCATTGTCATTCAGGGCAGTGCTGCGTATTACCTGTTTCCTTGATCAAGATTTTCTGTCGACCAGTACAGCCAGTTTGTATGTGTTATACTGCTGAACACCTATAGCTCAGCTATACAGCCTAGAAGACATTCAAGTTTTGGGGTTGTATTTTGACATTTTGCGAGTGTGGCATTTACCTGCTTTTTTTTTAACATCCTGAAATGATGAGAGATGCTGGAGTTGATAATCTGAATGCAATTAGAAAAGATTTTATGCTTCATATCCTTTATTCTTATGCTGTGCCATCATGACCTCCCAATAAAACACAAAGGATCTCAATGGCAGTTGAAAACCCATCCAAACTGAATAAGAATTAGAACTCTGAGTTTCTTTATAGCCTTTTCTCCTAGTCACAGAAAGCAAGTTCACATTTATTAGATGCTGACCAAGCCAAAAATGTTGCTCTGCTGTTTTGCAATTTCATCAGTTTATGACAGAACACTTACATTAGCATGATTTTTTTCTTCTTCCAGTTTTCCCTGCTCTGAAAGTATTCCTCCTCTGGATACTTCTGATTCTTATTATTATTTTTATTATTTAGGTCACTGTCCTGAGGCATAATAAAACATGTAAGTGTGGGTGTGTGCAATAATTTTTGAACCAATGCGCAGTTTCAGTCAAATTGGTAAGAAATGACAAGGTAGCAAGAATAAAGAAATTCCAAAAGGTTTTGTGGAAATGGGCACCAAGATGAAGTCTGTAATTTTTCCCCATGAGCTAAAGCCAGCAGCCTGAATTTCTACCTTCTTGAGTATCAGAGGTCCCAAACTGAGAAGAAACGGAAGAGACAGAAGAGAGATTTTCTATACTTAACAATAAGAAGTTCTGAATCAGGGTTTGTACTTTCTTTAAGACCAAGCCAGGCACTCCAGTTCTCACAGAATTGTGTTGCTGCACAGTTAGTGCATAGAGTAGTGCATAGAGCAGGACCACTGGCTCATTTCGCTTGTCCCCATTCAATCTTCTGTTCCGATGTGGGAAGGTCCTAGTGCAAGCAGATATGACGTATACAGACAGAGCTAAAGCTGATGGTAGGAATAAAGAGACATTTCTGCAAATTGTCTAGGTCTTGGAACTCACATTCTCTACCTTTGTTGACTCATTTTAAAAACATTTTTAGGTACCTCACTCTACTGATTTAAGGACTTTGAGGATGTGAGAATCAGAAAATTTTATCCCAGGTGGTTGATCCAAGGTTATGTGTAAAGAGTCTATAGGAGAGCTGGGACCAAGTATCTTGAGACCTGATTAACCACAGGACTATGTGCTTTTATGTTTATTCCCTCTCCAGTGGTCAAAGAAGCATCACACACTCCTCTCAGTTACGTTTGGCTCCTGGAAAAGTTGTCATATAATATGTTGAGGATATTGCTTTCCCTCTTATATTTCAATCATGCCAAACTACAAGGCAAAGGAAAAAATTCTCTTTAGCTCCTCATTTATCATTTCTGCTCTCACAGCATTCATCACTGTGAACTTGTTTGCAAAGTGAGTTAAGGGAAAAATCCCTCTTAATTGCTAAACTTTCCTGGTTCTCTTATTAGCTGCAATTAAAAGCATGAATTACTTAGATGTCCGTAGTTCATCAAAGATCACCATAAAGCATCTTTTTACAGCAATTCAATTTTTAGTGATGCTTTTCTTCTTTTAGAGATAATGTGATGACAACATAAGAGGACCTTGCCAAAAATGCTTTCTGAGCGGGTAATAAATCGATGTAGTAAACATCATCTCAAGCAATATTGAAGGCAAAAGGCTCTATGGACATTTGCCATAAGTAGGTGTGTTCCCATCCTCGTGGATGTTTTGTTTCTACAGCTATCATATTTCACTGCCACCATGTTATAATCTGAGTCTTTTTGAGACAATAAAAACAAGTCACAATCATTGCTTCCAAATAGTTCACAAATTGTTCAATCCATTTTGCTGTTTCCTTGAAAAATCAATTCTGTGTCTATGTTTTTGCTCTGGTGAGCACAAAGACAACTGTTTGGAAAAGTCCTGGTGTGCCAGGATATTCTGTGGCCAAATGGAATTAGCACCTGTCAAAACCACAGTGTCTTTTCAGCCTTAAGCTTTATATATGAACACTTAACAAAGAAATGCAAGTATTTCTTCATATATGAGGACAAAGACACTATGAAAATACATGGCTACTTGTTTGCAAGTTTATGGCTAAAAGAGAAACTATGGAATGCATCTTCTTGGGTTGTTTTTCGATTTTTGTGAAATTTTATTTTATTAATAGCAAGAAATAATTTCCTCTAGTTTATCACGTATTGACTCATGCCAGTTCCTACAGCAATGGTACACAGGAAATTACACAACTAGCACTTGATCCCTTTTTGTCACCTGAAGAACCAAGTTACAAATTACTTGGCTGGGATGGTCTTGGCAGAATTATAAATATGCAAACTCATACTTTTTGAGCCTCCACAAGGCATTTAAATTGCTTGTCAAAGCCTTTAGGCAAAAAAGGAAGCAAAGGGGCATTTTCAGAAATGCTTTTTGCATTGTTGAGAATGGCAAGATCTGTACAAACGTTAGGCAGGTTTCAAAACTACACATCTTAGATATGCAGTGGTTAATATTAGGCTTGAGCAGTGTACCTCCTGTGCTTTCACACTGAAAACCTTCTCTATCCAAGTACTTTTGCTAAGATTTCCAGCTGAAGAAGTCGTTTGTTCGTTATGGTATAACCAACTGAACTCCCTCATCAACTTTCTTTTTAAGCAATCTGGCTGTCCAAATCAGGGAGTAAGACCTGTGTGTCAGACTAAATGCCTCAACAAAGAGGTAGCAGCCAGTGACCCTCTGCTCCAGCCATACTTTGAGGTATGGAGAGCACTCAAACCAGGAAACTGTGTTCCACAGTTAAATTCCAGCTACAAAAGGAACAATATTTTCTTTATGGATTCAGGGTTGAAAGAGCAAAACTTTTATGCAGCGTAAGGTTGAGTTGCAACACACTACAGCAGGAGTAGGAAGGAGTTACAGAGGACCTTCAGTTTCACAACAGACCATCTTATTTCTGTTCAGGAGAGGTCAGCACCTCACAACACTACAGCATGTCTGGTTTCGTTGAGCATTGTGTGGCACATCATAGGCACAGGCAGAGATTTAGTGCAACAGAAAGTGGAGATGGGCAAGTAGAAATGTAAGGTGGACCACCTTTAGCTCCATCTTCGTGGCTCCACCACCGTGGGCATCACATCAGACACATGGTGAAGGCTGTAGGGCTTGGCAAACCTCTCTCCAGCTCTAACTTCGGTTGTGATGGAATCTACTTGTGTGGGCATCTGCTTATATTGTAATTATAAAACTTACTTTGAAACATTTAGTTTCATTTGGGTGGGCTGTAAAAGCCTTCTGTTTTTCCTCTGCTCTTCAAAATTAGATCTGGTTTTGAACAGGAAACGTGGCTTCAAAATATAACTCAAGAGCTTCATTTTGAAAGCTGTTAAAATGCTCCATCATGTAAGATAGGAAACAGTTTATCTGTGAAATCTGGAAACAAAACTTCAATATTTATAATTTTTTTTTTTTTTCCCCACCAGAAACAAGCAAACAAACAAAAATACTCAGGAAATTAGATATGAATCTACAGGGAGTTTCACTCACATAGACCTGTGTTTCACTCCCTCTGAAACTCCTTTCTTCATTCAATTTGGTGGTTAAAGTGAAAAAATAAATAATCTCCTTCCTTTTTAAGGAAACAAGCAGAAGGGAGTGACAGCAATGTCACTTGCAGGCTGGACCAGGGACTTAGGAAGTGCCTGCACTTTCGGTATTTTTCCATGTCTCTTGGGACTTTAGTGATGGGATTTTAGCCAGTGGGTTGAGGGTGGCAGTGATGTGCTTCAAATAAAAGCAGCCTGATTTTCAGAAATACCCAATGCCCGCCCATTTTGCTGACTGCAGTGATACTTCACTAAACAGAAAGAAGCGATGTTTTAGTGTAGGTGCTTGACCCATTAACACTCAGGTCACTTTTTACATTGGATGTCAGCTATAATTTCTGTTGCTAATACTTAATTTCTTATCTATATACAGCCATGCAAGCGTAGTTTGGAAAAGTGGGCAAACTCGCAGAAAAGAATGTGGCATTTTCAAGCATGTTAAAAAACTGCTACTTTACTGCATGCATGCAGACTACCAAAGCAAATACTTGTGGAAATTTGACACCAAGGAGGTCGTGTTAGAATGTTCTTTTTAAATCCATATTCAACAGTTATCTCTTGTTTTTCTTAATTTGTATTAGCTAATTGCTTTTCGGATCAAAATGAATAAAGGCAGAGCTCCTCTGAGACTCTGGGAATGTGCTGGGAGCATGTTGTGTTACAGCTGCTCACTTCACTTTGAATTGCATCAGATCTTGTAGTGTAACAGACTGTTAATGGGTGCTGTCACACACAGTTTGACACAATCATAACTCTACATTCTGATTTTGCAGTTTAATCTTGCCCCCACTGGAGATGTGAGAAGAGTTTCGGTCCTCTATAAGGGGCTTCTTTTAAAGCGACATCGATGCATTTTGAAAGAGCTATCTGAGGCTACACTATTGCGGAGCTGTCACTGCATTACATCAATTTTTTTTCAGCATCATAGGCCTGTCCCAAAGCTGTCAAAGTCAGTGGTCTATGAATCCATTCCTTTCAACACTGCTGATTCCAGAGTACTAATAAAAGAGCCAATCTGCATCATTGAATTCAGGGGCAATATCACAATTAAACAGCATAACAACATACATGATCACAATGTGTAGGAGCAACCAAAAGGATTGATGAGAAAATAGGTTTTAGATGAAATCTTAGTGAAGAAAAGGTCTAGAACAGTGAGTGTAGAATCAAACTGAGAGGAAGAGACAGGAAAAGTTGGGCGCATAGGGCTGAAGAGAAGACACAGGCAAAAGAAAGTAAAGTTCAGCCCATTCCACAGGAAAAAGAGAAATCAAATGGTTCACAGCTATTGCAGCTACTGCAACTAGAACTGTAAGCTGGAGTCACTTTGGCAAAGTTGCCTCTAAGATCTCAGGTAAGCAGTGGTGGAATAAGGAGGACGGTGGCAGGACAAGATCGTAGGACTCTTGTGTCCTCCAGGTGAAGAAAGGTCTCCTCAGCCCTTAAGGCTGTTAATTGTTTGACACTACTTCTCCCCTTTCTAGCAGTGCCCTGAAAGGTCTTTGTTCTCTGAAGATGTGCATGGGGTAAAACAGAATCCAGGCTGAAAACTGGACACCTATACTATGTTTAAAAAGTGAATGAACTGCTCTAGGGAGGGGAAAGCTACCACTAAATCAGTCCATTCTGGAGAACTCTGACATTGTAGATCTCCAGGGTAATATGTTTAGCTTCAGCAGAAAGATATTCATTCACCCTGGGAGCCCTGCTAGAAATTTGCTAAACATTAAACATGTATCTGATACTTAAGCAGTGAACCAAATTTTTGCCTTCAGCAACATTGATTTCAGACTGGAGTTAACCGGTGGAGTTGCTCTGAACTATGGCTAATGGAAATGAGAGGCAAGCTTGATCTAGAGTCTGATATGAAAACTGGTGATATAGATTGATCGAGACATTATTTTAGAAATATTTCATAATCAATACCAGGACTTCAAAGCTCAATGTCATCTCAAGTCTCCTGGCATGGATGCATGATGTATATTAATAGAGGTGCTGAAGGACCGGCATCCAGTTGATGTCATCAGACAAATTACTTCTCCATTACCTATTGATTACTGTTCTGCCTGCCAAAGAGTGTGTGCTTACTTTTTGTACCAGTTGGAGATAGAACAACCTGATAGCTGACCACTTTAGGTAATTATCCAGTTTTTGAAATGTTTCATCTATGGCCAGATAGAAACTACAGCTTTTCCAGCACCCACTAATCTCTCTTCTCAACAAAATATTTCCAGAGAACATATTGCTCTTGGGTTTCTCCCATTTTCCTGGATCTTTTCCATTAGACAGTAGTTTTAATTCCTGCTCCTGTCCTTATTGTACACAGTTGGGGCACAGGTATTTACAGGATGACTTTATTATGTCTGATTCACAAGATATGAAAGAATCAGTGGTAGGGTTTATGGAACAGTTTGGATCTATCAGATTTCCACAGAAATTTGTACATTTATTTAAATAGAAATGATTGTAAGAATTTGTCATTTTTCACAACATATGACAGGGAGAAATCAGTGACTTTTTCCCCCCCTCATTTTGCTTTGATAAGACAGAAATGCTTTGTTCTGACTATATTGTCCAGATTTGTTTTGCCTAGACTGCTCTGTCACATGCCAATATATATTTTTTATGGTGTTGCAAAGACATAACATAAGTTGGCGTATTATTAGCTTATCTTTGCAAAGCATTTTGGCACTGCTGAAATTAAATGCTTCTGCAGTCTCAAAATCAAACAGTAGATTGCTGTGTATAAGGAGTCTTTTTGTCTCATTCTGTTTTCATGCTTTTCATGAAACCACCTAATATGACCACAGATGTTATGATGTGTTCTGGTGGCAGAGTAGTATGATCTATTTCCCAGTCACAGTTGAGGGGATATTTAGAAGATCCAGATTGGTTCTTGTTCTCAAATAACTGATTGTTTCACAGGGAATAAAATAACACAACTCTTCTTCCCATGAAATAAGCCTGGTGTTGTTGCTTCTATGTAAAGGTGATGTGGACTTCTAATTAAATCTGAGATAGGATAGATACAGCACTGAGATAGGAGTGCTAAAGGGAAGTTCATCAAGACTGGAACATGATGGGTAACTTTTCAGAGTGCTGCAGCCTGTTGGAGAATGACCAAGTGCCCTTACAATGGTGATGAAAGAAACATTGCCTTTTTACTAGCATTATAAAAAAAAAAAAAAAAAAAAAGGATTTGTTTTGTTCAGAGTCTTGTGAATTACTCCTAATGATGCAAGAAAACTCACTGAGCAGCTGTGACTTAATTCAGACATTCTGATCCCTCTGTGAAGCCCAAGGAGAGCAAACTGGGATGGACAGTGGCATTAAGGTGGAGAAAGAAAACTGAAATTCATGGAAAACATGAAGATAGCCAGTGTCTTGGTGCCAGAATTCAGCAATGACCCAGGAGATCATTATTAATATTTTAGTCCTTGCAAATTTCTCCTTTAGTGGAAGGATGTGCGGAGGCACTTGTGCTGGACCTAAGGAACAAGATACAAGAAAATACAGAAACTACCCCATATTTGAGCTGTGGTGCATGTCTGTGCTCTGTGGTTCTCTGCAATGACAGGCAAAGTGTTGATTTGAGACCTGTGACAAGTACATAGAAAAGACTTTGATGAACCCTACCCCGATATGCACCTTTCACAACTCAAAAATTTCGGCCAACTTCACAAGGAGTAAATGAAAAAAGGATTTATCTCACTGATTATTTAATTAGTCTGAAGCTGCAGCAGCTCTCTAGATTGGCCCACGGTGGCTAGGGAACTTCAGGAGCCATTCTGACTTTTTGCAGAGAATCAGGTAATTAAAAAAAAAAATTCCTTATATTTTCAAGACAATAGTGGTGACCCACTGGAAAAATGTTCAGTGAGCTGGAGTTTGTCAGTATAAAACCAAAACCACCAGGGCTATAGGCTTTGTTTTCAAGATGTCTTATAGCTGGGGGAAGGTTGAAACCTTGTACTAGTCTGTATGACATCTCAAAAAAAAAAAAAAAAAAGAACTATTTTTAAAAATTACTCAAACCTACAATTCTCATTTACTTCACTCAGTATCTCTGTCCTACAACACTCCCTTTTCTCAGGCAACAGTGAATCTGTGGCCAGCTCCTGATTTTCTTGTATCCAAACCAGAGAGAAGAAATACCCCATGGGCACAGAGTGAACATCTTTGTTATTTTGTAGCCTCTGCTTTGAAAACTTCAGATAGTTTCTTGATATCACATGGTTGTCTGAACTCTGTGATTAGTTGTTAACATTATGAATGAGAAAATAGGGTCACCCATAAAAAGCTCAATGAACTCCGAGTAGGAGTCAACATTGAGGAACTATAATTTATTATCTGTTGGCTACAGTGTTTTGTATGTGGGAAGTGGGAGCATGGGTGGTTGCAGAGTTACACAAGCTCTGTGTTTGACAGGGTGAAGCTTTCTCCATTTTTGAGTAGGGTCAGGCTGTTCTTGCTCTATTGCCTCCAGTTCTTTTGACCAGGGTAACTTTTCCTCGACGGGGCTGAAGTCTTGGCCCTTTCCATTTGCACAGTGATCTCTGTTGCTCCTATTGCAGTCATGTGCTTTTATTGGTAATAAGCAATAATATATGTATTTGTCTATATCTGTACTTGGGAGTTACTCATACCTCCCACTGCTGAGCGAGCTAGCACTCAGGCCATATTTCAGAAGATAAATAAATGTAGAGACATTAGCTTTTTATTACTTCTGTGATGTATGTGAGTACTTTTGGTAAGTGACTACTTCTCTTGTAAGGTTGCTTAACTGAAACTTAAGCAACCTTACAAGAGAATACAGTTTTGTGTTCGCTGAAGTAGAAAGGATAACTTTTCTGGCATGATGGAGGTTTTTGAATGTTATTACATGCCCTGTGAGCAAGTGGGGTTTTAAGATTACAGTTCCAGAACTGAAACCTATTGAGTGATACATCAGGGACTTGAGACTAAAATATAAGCCATGGGTAGGTCTTTTATCAAGAATGAGGTATGTACAATCAGCATCCAAAACATGTAAGCACATCTCTTGAAAGGAGGTTTGTTGCAAATTTTAGTAGAAGTGGCAGAGATATGTTAATGTTTCCAACGAACTTCCCTCCAGGAAATATTGAGAGCATAACAAAACTAAGTGGATCGGGCACATCTCTGTACCTCATGTAGCTACCACCCTTCTGTGGTCTCCTGGCATGGGCATGCAGCCAGAAAGAGGAGACTGGAATGCTGCTTCTGCAGACTGTGGCAAATCTTCTAGCTGCCTCAGCACGACCAATTTCACTCAGTTATTGCACTTTTTAGGAATAAAAGACTGCACTAACTAGCTGCTTGTCTTGCATGGGGAGCTATATATCAAAAAGACCATTGACATGAAGTATTTGGAAGAGGCTTGTTGTTATGTTCCTGTGTAAATTACAGAAAATAGCAACTGGAATATGAAACCTAAGGGTGGGACTCACTTCACTTAATCTAACCATGTTAAAGTTAAATAAATAATGCAAAGTGCCTTCTACCTTAAATGGATAAAGATACCTCCATAATATAATTTATTGTGTCCGTTTCAGTATGGAAAAAAGCCACCACATTGTGGTGGCAGTGGGCAGGAGGCAGTATATTGCATCTTGAGAAAGAACTGGATGTTCAGCTTGACTTTAGCAAGAGTTTTGACACTGTCACCCTTAACATCCTCACAGAAAAACTGATGAAATATGGGCTAGATAAGTGGGCAGTGAGGTAGACTGAAAGTTGATTGAATCTCCAGGGTCAAAGGGTTGTGATCAGTGCCACGGAATCTGGATGGAGTCCAGTCATTTGTGATGTGTTCTAAGGGTTGTTGTGGGGACAAATATTTTATAACATCTTTGTTAATGACCTGGACAGAGTACACTCTCAGTAAGTTTGCAGATGACAAAAAAACTAGGAGGAGTGGTAGGTAAGGCAGATGGTTGTGCTGTCATTCATATAGAATTCAACAGACTGTTGATTCAAATAGATTCAATAGATTCAAACAGGCAAATAGGAACTTCATGAAAGATATGCTTCAGGAGATTCTGTCAGAGAAAGGCTATTTTCCCTCAGGTGACAAATTCTGCACCTGGGGGTGAATGACACTACACACAGTGAAGGTTGGGGGAGAACTCACTGGAAAGCAGTTTTCAAAAAGGGCCCTGGAGCACTTTGGTGGACAGAAGTTTTACCATGAGCCAGCAACATGTCCTTGCAACAACGGCTGCCAACAGTCAGTTGGGCTGCACTAAGAGGAATGTTGCCAGCCAGGTGGAGGACATGATCCTTCCCCTCTGCTCAGCACCAGTGAGACACATCTGAATTTCTGGGCACAGGTCTGGGCTCCCTGAAGTGAAAGAGGCATGGGCATACTGGAGTGAGTCCAGTGCAGGACCACAAAGCAGAGGAAAGGCTGTGAGAGCTGAAACTGCTCAGCCTAGAGAAGAGGAGACAGAGGGGGCTTTTATCAGTGTTTATAAATACCTGAAGGGTGGGAATAAAGAAGATGGAGCCTGGCTTTTCTCAGTGGTGCTTGGTGACAAGTCAAGAGGCAATGAGCATGAAATGAAAAATAGAAAATTCCATTTAAACATACAAAACCATTTTTTTTTTTCCATGAGGGTGGTCAAAGACTGGAGCAGGTTGCCCAGAGTGGTTGTAGAGCTTCCAACCTCAGAGATATTCAAAGCCTGAGAGGCCTTATCTCTGAGCAGCCCAGTCTGCTTGGCCCTGTTGTGAGAAGGAGGGTTGGACTGGATGATCTCTGGAGGCGCCTTCCAGCCTCAGCCAGTCTGTGATTGTGAGGGCTCCCCTTTGGATTGCTAATGTGAGGTGAGAGGATGCACATACATACACAGAACTTTGCCCAAGAGCGCAATTATTCTGTGAAATTGAGGAATGTGCAGAAAATTCCCAAAGAAGCCTTGATTAGCCTGGCCAGAAGCAGGAGCACACTGGCCATGTCACTGCGATGTCATGCCCCGATGTTGCTCTCCATGCTAACTTCTCACTCTACAATCAGCAGGGTGCCCTGGTGCAAGATGGTCAGCTAACCTCTCAAATATCCTCTCTTCATTTTTATGGAAAGACCCACAGCATTTTGACTGACTTCACCTTTATTGTTCGGAGCTCAAAGGAGGAATAATGGAAAGGTTTCCAAGTGGTTGATAACCAAGTCCATGAATTCCCAGTGCTGTTGGCTTTGGCAGTGTGATGATGTCCACAGACTGATGGTTCCCATTCTTCGCTGTACCAATTTGGGTATGGTAAATTGCACAGATATTCCTGTTCTTGTTTAATAGTACTTTCTGCAGATTTCTTCCTTGGATTAATGTCTTGCCTTTGTTCAGCTGTCAAAAATAATACATGCAACAGTGCAAAACCTATTTGAGGCAAATAATAGCACAATAATGAATATAAACCATGTAGCACTGCACTACAGGTGAAACAAATGGGGAAGGAGATGAAAGAATTAATAACTACAAGTACTGGAAATGGATTCCTTTTTAAAAAAATAAACACAGACAGATAAATATGAGCCTAAAAAGCAAAAGTGTGTGCAGCCTTAGAACAAGGTGTAGACAAGCAGAACACAGTCACCCCTTAATGCATCAGAAAAATAATTATAAAATGTCTGGAAATAAAGACTAAGTCATCTTTAAAGAGTGCCAAACAATAACACATAACGCATTTGATTACATGCTTTGCTCTTTGCATATCCAGAGTTTTTGGTGGTGTCAGAGGGAGATCTGGCAAAGTCAGTGCCAAAAAGGAGTGAAGTGAAGCCCTGAACAAGAATCCAAGACAAATTTTATATCACATCCTTCCCTGTCCTCCACAGGCTTATAGGATTTTATACCATTGCTCATCGCTGTAACACCTGAAAGTTGATCTCAGCAGGACTGATCTACTTAATGTTATATTTGAGTTTATTTATCTGGAACAGCACTGCAAGTGGGAGGTGTCCCTGCCCATGACAGGGAGGTTGGAACTTGCTGATCTTTAAGATCCCTTCCAACTCCAACCATTCTTTGATTCTATGAGGTTTGGTTGAATCTTTGAGGGTTGGTTTGTTTGTTTAATGTACTATTACACTTAATACATGTAGTGCCCACTTTGCGAAAGAGAAAACTGAAGATTCATCAAACTCCATGAAATACAATTTCACAAGATGAAGATGGTTGGACTAGATGATGCTAAAGCTCCCTTCCAACCTAGATAATTTTATGATTATATGATTCTAAGGCCTCTTAAGCATATTTATGCAAGTCTTCAAATTCTTCACTGTTTAAAGCATCACTTAAGCATGTGAATACTGCAAAGTATTTTTTTTCAGCCCATTTACAACAAGGCCTAGTAAATGTATTTGCCTAGGAATTTTTCTGGGTGGTACAAAACTACATTTTACTGTGAACAGGTTTCTACTTGAAATAAGATCCATTTTTTGTGACTTAGAACTTTATACAAGTCACAAGAAGGAGTAAAGGCAGAGCCTTCCCTGTGAGGTGTCCTCAGGTTACACACAAGAGTGAGATCTCCCAGGTTGTAGCCATGCTCCAGAACAACAATATTCTCCTTGTCCACATCAACAAAGGACCAAGTAGAGGAGAAAGAGCTCAGATCATGTTAAATTGCTTTCTAGCAATAGAGAGGCACCTTGGCCTTTGCAGTCACACTGGCCATTAGTGGTGGTGGTTACCGCAAGCATGAGAAGGGCAGATCTCATCAAACTGGCAAAAATCAATCACTTTTTTTCTTAACAATTTTAGTAGTGCAACAAATTTCATTCTCCAAAGGAGATGCGCCATTTTGGTTTTAGGGGAATTTTTAGTCATTACATTTTAAATGAAAGAACATAGAACTAATAACTCCACTTGGAAAAGCAAACCAGAAACCTGATTTGTTTGCTGCCCATGGACATTATTTTTATGTCATATAAACCCCTTAATTTGGGACTCCTCCTGGACATCCCAGGAGCCAGGAAAGATTTCTTTTCCCCATTTTTTCACCCATAGTTTGGCTGCTGGGAAGGAAAAAAAAAAAAGAAGAAGAATGGTTATGGTGAGAAACATGTGATGGGGAGTATGTGCTGCATTCTCTTAGTGACATCGTTCTTTATATCTCCTATTATTGTGTTTTGTCCATATTGAGGTTCCAGTAAAGGATTTTTCTCCTAGGTTGTTTTTTGTGGGAGAGTAGGAAAGTGGATTAATTTCCTCTGTAGTTGGGCTGTAGCTCCTTTCCTAAGGTACCTTGGGAAAAGTACATAGCAAAGGAGAAAGGGTACTTATCAAGTTCTCTGATAGAGGAAATATCTAAATCAAGGAGGCAGGAGCCACATTCCACTGCATGTTACTGATGTGGCACATTCTTCTGTGGGTTTTGGTTTCCCACTCTATGTCTTTGGTCGATGTAGGGTGTTGGGAAAAAGGTCTGCAGGGTGAGGACAAAGGTTCTATGAGCCAGCTAAAGAAAAAGTCAGAATATGCCATTTAGAGATTGTGGCAATGAGAGGTGTGCAGTTTCCTTTTTTTTTCCTCTACCTTTTGCCAGTTTTGATCTGAATTCACAGATCTGGGTGGAGATTCTCAAAAGGTTGATCTTTTTGAAGGGGGAGTGTTATACACCAGTTCATTTGTGTCCTCCTGACCTATGGAGCTGTTCAGAAACAAGTAACTCTGGCTCTTTTTAGAAGCAAGGGAAATAATTTTCCACTAAGCTGTGCCTTTCTCATCTAGAAAAATTATATATGTTTTGTCTGTGGCTAGGACAAAGTGCAGGCTTGATACTAAAAAAACATTTTTGAATGTTGGTGTTGAATGGGATTTGAAAAGCACCTTGATGACTACTTTTCTTTCATTTCAATGAGTGCTAGATGATGTAGAAAATGCTGATAAGTACATCTCTTACTTTTCTGTAAATATCTTAAAATATCTGACCTGCATGATCCAGATAAAAGCAGACAGTGCAGTTGCAATTTGGATGCTTTGTAGATGGTAAATGATCCACACTGATTGTCTGGCTCCTCTCCACACTGGAGTGTCTCCTCCCACAGTGGCTCTGAGAAGGACAGGGCTTTCTGAAGATAATCAAAGTTATATGCATGAGTAAGGGAGTGGAACTGTTTAAAGGGGGAGGACAGCCTCATCTGACAGCCAGGCAGATCTTCCTAACGTTGTAGAAGTAACTTTGAGAAATGTTCCTGCAGAAGATCTTGACATCATCTGAAACACTTAAACCAAGGTTGAAAATAAGCAGGGTCTATCTAAGTTTTTCTGGATGGGAAAGCACTGTGGGACTAGCTGTGTTTCCCAGACTATTCTTTCTTGCTTTATTCTTGCCTCAGACACACTTTGGAAATTCAGACCATATATTTATTTGCATATGGATTTGTCAAGGTTCTAATTTCTAACACATCATTTGAAGATATTCATATGCACTAGAGAATCTCAACATGATGTGATCACATCATGGTGCAGAGAGGTAGGAAAGACTTTGTGTACTTCTGTCCTACTTTTTGAAACTTTCTTAGCATAAAACAATTGGGAATTTCTGGGACTTTTGGGAACTGGGAAATTTGGAAACTCAGATTAAAAAATCCTTCTTGAATTTTTTAAGCCTGGGGGATTCCTTCCTTTGCTATTAGATGTTCTTGGGAACAATGATAGGAAATATTTTTTTTTTCTATCAGAAGATAGGAAATATCCTGTGGAGAACTGAGAAGTTCCATTTAGAAAACAATTTTGAGGGGCATGCATCTCCAGTGAAGAGGCCTCATTTATTTTCACTTAAAACGAAAAAAAAACAAACCCAAACAAACGAAAAAGTGCTGACTCTCTCTCAAACTCTCTCGTTTTTCTTTTGCCAAACTATCACAATTAGCAACTGCCGCCAACTGGTGTGTCAGGGGATTGGTGCCAGGTGCTATTAACATTTACATGTCCTTGAAGGATGTATGCCAGGGAGGGCTTCCTTGATATTGTGGTGGGGTTTTTGTCTTATTTGATGATCTAGCTTGTAAACCCGATGAGATCAGACTAGAAGGCAGTGAATGGTTCACTTTCTTTTAAATACCTGTCACCTGTTGTTTTCAAAAGCCATAATCTAACAAGCTAAATGCCACAGTACAGAGGTGGAGATCTTTTACTTCTACAAGCTCTTTTATTCTTCTGTACTGCTGGCTCATGAGCTCGTACTTGATAGTTGTGCCCTTCAGCTTGACTTTTTATAGATTCTCTTTACTTGTGCTTAAAACTTTTCAAAAAATGTCACTAAACTTTCACTGAACATGCATCAAACACTGTACATCTATATAAAGTGGTTCCTACAATTCTAGCTGTTTGCGAGAGAAAAATAAAAAAAAAAGAAAAACCAAAGAAATTAACAAAAAAAAAAAAAAGAAAAAAAGACAGCTTTCTTAACTCCTGGTAAATCTTTCAGAAATCTCCTGATTTTCTGCCCATGGACATTCTGGTTATTAAAGCAAAAGTTATGAGTACTAATTGTGACCTGCACAACATCAGTGTGGGAACAGTGAAGCAAAATGTAAGTAAGCTAGAGAATTAGGAGTTTTAGCAGAAAAGCACACTGTAGACATGGCTCAAGATGTTGAATTCTACAAGGCTACAGTAGTACAGGGTCCTACCTAGTCTGACTTGAGGATTACTCCTTCCCAGAGATGGCTCAAGGTTCCCTGGTTGTGTAAGACAAATGCTGTCTGGCAACAACAGAAGAACAGTGCTGTGGAAAAAAGGATGAGACAGAGAGAGGCTCACATATTGAGAATACAAAGCCAAGAACAGGTGAGTGGAAAGAGCAAAGGAGCTCTTCCCATCTTTGCCACAGTTGGGGTTGGACAACTGACGGTGAACAGGGGATGGATCTTGACAGTGTTATCTCTGGGGTAAATAATGTCCCAATGAGAGCGATAGATTCTCTACTGCACGAGCCCTTCTAAACAGCCTGGATTAAGCACTGGATCTATTAGTCCCTGGTCTCAAAGGCTTATCCACACAATCAAGTAACCAAGCCAGGGCACATGCTTTGGCTTTGAAGCCAGCTGGTACAGTGCTGCTTGTGTCCATATGACCATTTCCCTCAAGAGAGCGAATTCATCTTTTGGGACCAGTCACTGACCTTTGTGATCCCCCAGGAGACTAATATTACTGTTATAGTGCCATCTGGATGCAGGATGGGAGATGTCACAATCCTGGAAAACTGTTCCAGGATTCCACTAGTAGTGGTAAGAATGAGTTTGCGCCGAAGCCTTGCTTAATCTAGCTGCAGTCTGAGGGACCATGGTCCTGTAGGCTTAGGAACTGATGGAATGTAATAAAAGTACAGTCTTCTTCCAAAGATTTTGTAGCACTTTCAGAAGTATTCTAAAAATCTTAATGAGACTGATGAGATAAGCATAAGAAAGTCAGACTGACCTACTGGTAAAGACGTGTTCCACAAGCAGGTCATAACCTTAATTATTAGACACCTGCCCCTCCCCTCCGTATGGGGACAATCTCTTCATTTGTTTGCATTGATAAACTTCAGTAAACTACCTGCTAACCCTGAAATGGGCACTGGGATACAGTGGCTAGAGAAGAGACTCCATAACACTGCTGCTTTGAGCCCAGGGTAATTCAGGCAGGTTTGCATTATTCTCCTGGAACAGAAGGAAAAGTGTCCAAGAGACTGTAGAGAGCTTCAGGACAGGGCTGTGTTTGGGAGGAGAAAGGACATGGAGGATGGGTCTTCTTCCTCTTCTCCAAGCTTTGTCAGACTGGCACTGGCCAAGGCAGAACTAGTCTACAGATAAACCATACCAACTTACCCACTGGTATGAAACAGCTGTCAGCAAATTATTTTTAATTAAGGATTCTCTATACAACCCTCCAAACCGTAGATTATCATAGACTTGAAGGGTGGGTAAAAATGCCAGCAGAGGAGCATCTTACTGTTCTTCAGGCAGAGAAAAAACAGCTTTTCTGCATGTGGCTTCTGGGATGAGTCTGCATTTGCTTGTGGTAGAGTTCTTAATGTAGCAGGGCTTTTATTTTAATGCACTAATAAAATATCTCACAATAAACTCTTATGTGATTATCAATGCCCTGTTTCCATCAGAAACTCCCAGTGTACCTGACTTCAAAAGACAAGGTAGAGTACGTCAGCTGCATCTTGCCAGTAAATACTATTTCTAACATCGGATCTATTTTTACTGAAGTAAAAATTATTATTTAAAAGCATTCTTAGTTGGCATTTTTCACCTGAATGTGTCACATTAATGTCTATTAGTTAGCATCCAGGTGTCGCACAAAACAAAGATGTAAAGAAGCACAATGTCACCTGCAAAAATGAAAACAAATGAACAAAGCCAGGCACTTGCTGGTTGCCTCATAGGCAACATCATAGCAAAGGGCCACATCCTGTCCTTGGTGTCACCAGTGCACTGGCAATGAGCATTTCCATTATACTCTGGTTATAAAGCATGACAGTGAATGTAATTCCTAGCAAGAACTGTGTGTTTGAGCATGGGAACCCAGTATATGAAGCAAAGTGCTAACTGAATCAGTGAAAATGTGGATGGAAAAGGTATAATGTGGTTTCTCATTTGTTTTAAATAAATGCTGCTGTTGAAAGAGAGAGTTCCTCCTCATTTCTACTGCTCTCACCTGGGTGGTTCCTCTCCTTCTCTTCATGGTTCACAAAATTTCACTGGGTAAGTGAAATTTTCAGCCAGATCAGTAGAAATGGCTTATAGTGCTTAAATTGGTGTTTCCAGTCCAGTATAACTAGGGAACTTCTCACCTTCCATGTCCAATATGTGCCTTCATCATGTTATGACACAGCACCAGGAGAAGATGCCTCTTCTCAGTAGCCTCTTCTCGCTCATCCCAAATTCCATGGGAAAGAATCATGACAAAAAAGAAACCTGTAGGCCAGAAGGGAGCACAACACACCGTGGTAAATCCTCATCTGGACATCATGGCCGCAGAAGCCTAGGCTTGTCAAAGACTTTACCCCTCAGGCAGAGACACAGAAAAGAAATGAATAGATTTGTGAGATACCACATATGAACTCTGCTGCAGAGCTAGAGATTAATCTTTTAAATACCTGTCAATAGTCTCAGTCACAGGGTTTTGAGATGTCTCCAGTATTTACCACTGACCATAGCTATGTCTGAACTGGGCAGGATTGATATGACTGTGATGACTTCTACACCAGTCAGACAGCTTGGCTTGAGATCAAACTAGCCAAAGGAATATCACTGTCAATAAGTTATGGTTTCCAGAAGTCAATGTCTTTTAACTATTCTACCACAAGAGTGCTACAGGGACGTGTTTTCTATTATCTGATTTGGTAAAGCCCATCCTTATTTAACATTATTTCGAAGTTGAATATAGTTTGTCTTTTTTTAGGTCACAGCACCCACAGATCAATATGTATTGAGTTAGCCAACCGCAATGGGATAGTTAATTCTCATCCACCACATTTTGAGCACTACCTGCACTGACTAGAGAAGACAGAACTGGCTTCTTACACTGAAAAGCAAGGAAAAAACCTCACTGACAACACTGCCAAGAACTGACCCCAAGTTATTTAAGTTGGAATTTTCACTGAATTAAACTATCAGTTCCTCCACATTGGGCAATGACTTTTTCAAATAAGCTTATAGACATGCATTTGAAGTTTCTAGCTGCACTCTTTATACTCTATGGCCAATTTCAAACACATCGAAGGCAAGAATGCTACAATCTGACTTACGTGAACAGTCATGTTTTTTCTCTGTTGCTTAAATTGCCTTTTTTTGGCATTTAAGTAAGAAGTTTCTATAGAAACCTTGGTGCCACAGGTGAAAATAAATTCACTGCAGGGTGTTTGGCAACTAGACAGCACCATAAGTCCATCTACACAGCTTATTTTCACACATAGGTTTTACCAGCTGGTAGCTAGTGGTTAACTTACCTGTAACAGTGTGAAAGGTTTTAGCTGTATAAAACACCAGCTGTCATTGCCAGGTTTTTCCACAAAACTCCAAACACTCAGCCTTTTGCTTCAAATGCTACTGCTTAGGTCTGTGGGAACACGTACAGCTCTTGTCTTTCTCTGATTAAAAGCAAACCCATTAATGGCTTTATGATTAACGAGAAAAACTTGGGAATGTTATGATGCGCAACTGAAAAGATCAGCAGTAATAATCCCAATTCATTTGGCTTAGAATTAGCAGAGCAATATGTAGATTAATATAAATTGGAAAAAAAATGAAACCACAAACAAGAAACAAATTTCAGACTGGCATTTATGAATGACATGGAAAGGCAATTTATGGTTCACTCAGAGGCTGGGGGGGACATATTTTTCTCAGCCCCACCAGAGCAGGATCCCAAACCCAAGCAATGGTTGCTTAGTATTACTGTGATACACATAGATAATACAATTTTTCTAAGTGCACTGTCACAGTCTTAGCATTTTTTAGTAATGCTGAATAGAAGATAATACCTGAAGCAACTTCCAATCTCTCAGGGATTAAACGGACTACTGCCCAAAGCCCTATCATATTATTACTTGCAGAATACCTACCAGGTGCTAAAGGACTAGAAAGAAGTCCTGCTCAGCTTTGGTCTAGCATCCTGCAACCCTACAGGCAAAGCAGTGCCAAGGTGGGTCTTGTGTAGAACCATGACACCCAAACTATGTCATGGTGACTCTTGACCTGGCTCAGGTCCAGGAGGTACTTTCCCTGCTTGTGGAACCAGCTTACACAACCACCATTCATTCAGGCATCTGACAAAAGAATTGTGTGGGCTTTAGTTTATGCAGAGCTGACAGTGCAGTTGTTTTAAAACTCCTTTCCTTCATCAGGTCTTTACAGCCTTTTCAATCCAAATTTTCCATGTTCATTTTTGCTTCAAGCTGCATTTATGGAATGTTTTTGCCTAAAGTAGTGCTGCTGTTTCAGAAAACAGATGAGGGATTGTCTCAGACAGCTTTTATTGGGATGTTTCAATTTTTTAAAGTACTTGGTTTGCAATATGAATTTTTTACTCCATATTTGTTTGACATTCTACAATCAGGCAAAGGCCATGTACAAAAAGAAATGCAAGGTCCTTGCATTTGCCACTTTTCTGGACATGGGAAGTATGTAGTGATGGGATTTTTTCAACCCTCTTTTGGTTCATGAACACAAAAGCAGTGAAAATCATCATTCTCCTCTGACATAAAACTTTTATTCATAATATCCCCAAGAAACAGCATTTGTAGTGGAATCAAGCCAAAACTATTGCTAAGATTTTAATGTCTCATAATATTGTTCAAGTGAGGGATGAATGTAAACTTGCTACTAATATTTTGCAACAATCCCCATTCCCCTATGTTACTATCTTTCTGTCTTTCTCCATGATTATTGTAATTCTAATTGAACTTCATGTGTCTCGTACATGGCTTTAGAGCAGTTTCTTGAAACTTTTTGTCTCTCCCTTGTATTAAACTTTATGAAGAAAATATTACACTCATATCTATTAAACTGTCTTCCTACAGAAAGATAGAAGAAAAGGTGGCAAATAAAACCTTGGTAACACTCTAAACAAATGTCTCTACAGGAATAAGAGGTGGACAACCTGTTGATATGGGTAGTTAGGTTATAGTGATGATATTAACACCATGTAGCTATGAATGTGTATAAATCTTCTTATCACAACCTAATGCTTCCCACCAACAACATGAACTAGTGTCAAGTGCAAAAAGATGGTAGTGCTGAGGATTAACTTTTAGTTTCCTTTCATGCAATAATCCAAATATGTGCAAAGACCTATACTAACCTTAAATGTCATTAAATATTCCTAAGGCACCACCTTATGTGAACGTAAATACCTTATAGAGAGGTCTTTTCAAGCAGAAGTTTCTAGTTCCTTCTAGTTCTATCAAAGATGTTCTAAAAGTTTTCTCCCTTCCCTTGGATCTGGTATCTCACTTAAATCCTTGTACAATTTTGTAATTAAACCCACACAGGACTAAAGGTTGAGGTTATAGAAGATCTGTCTTGCATTTCTTCCACTTCCAACAGAAAACTGTTGTCTTAAATGCATCTGTGCCTGATTTTGGTTCCAGTTAAGACTGTGAACTTTGATTATAAGTGATGAAGACCCTTGCAGGACTCTTTATGACTCTGCATCTTCAAAATTTGTAAACAAATGGAGTCTTTGCTAGTGGCTCTCCTTTATTATGCCTTGTTCTCTGCAGTGTCAAATATGTACTCTTCCAGGAAGACTTAAAAAGGGAGGGTCCGCTCATTATCCTTGTTCATGAAGAGCTGCTGAAGTGAAAGAAAAATTATCATGAATTTTCCCAGAGATCTTCCAGGAAAAGCCTCAAGACTAAGAGAATGAGAAAGGCAATCTCCATCCGTTACACCCGACTGTTCCAAGAATTAAGCTTGTAATAGGAATAATAACAAATGAATTCTTTGTCAGTGGGAGGTTTGCTGGCAAGGTTAGAGACAGAGGAGGAACACTGAGCCGTAGCAAAATTACCCAGTGCTAAATTCAGTGACATTACAATTCAAATCTGCTATGGCTGCCATTTGAGCTGCCATTCATGTTTCCATTTTGGTACTGACAGTGGTGTTTTTCACTCTATTCACCCACCAAAACAGGCTAGTGATGTTTCCAGCAACTAGGCTGATGTTCACCCAGCCCATCCAGTATTTCTGGCTACATCATTGATCAACTAAATAAAGCAAACTCTGCCTAAATGGGAAAAGAGCCATTTAAAGACAGTCTTGCCCACACCAGAAGAGAGAGAGGGGCAGGTATGTTGTGCAAGGGACTATAAAGAGAGATAGAAAAGTAGACTTGTACCTGAATAGCATACAATGATTCCAACCTCAAGTGCTGCTGTAACACAGTTTAATCACAAAAATATTTGAGCATAGCTAATTTTAACCTTCATGGTTATTATTTCTGGTTTGATAAATGACCACAGTCAAAGCCAGACAGCAGCTTTTTGTTCCCATGTCCTGTGTCTGAACGAATCCTGCTGTATTTTGCACACAAATACAGCTGTATATTGAGGTCAGCTAGCAGGTGTATGGTGGAGCACAGGGTCCCACTGACCAGTAAGTGGAGAGACCTTGAGATGTTCACCGTAAAGCCTGAGATAACCAGTATTTACTCTGATAAGGTTTTGATGCTGTGATGTTAGGGATGGGAGAGGTGGCCAAGAGAAGGGATGAGAATTGGCTGATCTGACTCTTGGTGTCTTCTGATTCCACTACCACTTCTATCAGCAAACAAGCAAAACTCTAAAGGGATGAAATCAGAAACAAGAGCACTAGTGATGGAATTTTTTCCAATTTTTTGGTACTTCCCACAACTCTCTGCAATACTGTTTATGTCTTTTCTCTCCCTGCTATGTGGGTCACAGACAGACTTGGCTGCTCCTAAAAAGTCATTGCATGCTTTTATCTGCCATCAGGACTAGTCATGCTGCTTCAGATCTACCTGCCCCATACTTTGCTGTGGCTCATGACTGTTAATTCTTCCAATGTGCCAGAAACTGCATTTTCCTACAAAGTTGCATTGTCATTACAGGTATATAAGAACTGGAAGTTAGGCTGTGGAAGCTGTACATGGATGGAAAGAAGCAGGCTGTATTTCATTTTCCAACCTAGGGCATTGCCCAGGTTCCCCTAAGGACAGGTCCTAGGGGACCTCCCTCTTTGCCCAGAGCAGGGTTGCCCCTTGCATGCACTGCCTGAGACCCACCACGCACTGACCTGCCTGCAAACTGCTGTGCATAGTTCCTATCTGCTGCTCTCTTGATCCAGATTCTGCTCTTGTAGCAGGGTGGTCCTCATACAAAGAGTGCTCAGATATGTCTGCACCAGAATGTGAATTTATCTGTCTCTCCAGGACAGCAATGACTGCCCACTGCTCAGCCTCTCCTTGCCAGCATCAACTCAGGTTTGGTCACCTGCTTTGTTCCCACTGGGAACATTATCCTTTTTTTTTATTTTTTTTATTATTATCTACTAGAAAGGGAGAGAGTGTGACACCTGCATTTCTTAGAGGATGGACACCAGAAAAGGATAGACATAGGTGCTTCCAATGTGTGTGCAGATTACAGTAAGCATCAAGGCTGCCAGAAATGCTGGATTATTCAATTATTAAATCAGTGCTCTCCACTTTTAAAAATATTTTTATGTGTTTGGAGTAGGAACATTCCTAATTTGTACTTTAGCTAGAACAAAGAATAGACTGTGAGTTGATCAGATGCATTGCAATTGCTCCCATGTATTCCTCCAAGCAAGCACCCAGGATTTATGTAGCACATCAGATTTGATGTTGCACATTAACACTGGTCAGTTGGTAACTGTGCACAAGAGGATGGGAATAGGGATGATTTCCCTGCCTGGCTGTCAGGACCTTTTGAAGATGCTGATTTCTGTCCTCAGCCTGCCTACTTCCAAGTAAGGGGAACATTGGCTAAAAGGCTGGGCATTGACCTCCAGCTTGTCTAGATCAGAACACAGAGGACATAGAAGTTTTCTGAGAAAAGAGTCGGGAGGGCATTGCAGCCCTTGGAAGGTTGTTCATGCCTCCAGGGATGATCAAAGAGTTTGAGAAATTGTTTGGGCATGTCACTAACAAACAGCCATCCAGTCAGTCATGTTGCATTTGAAGTCCCTTGCCTAAATGGGGAGAAAGACTTAAGAGGAAAATGAGCAGTCAGTAGAACGCATCCCAGTGTGTCAACTCAGTCATTCTTGCCCTGGGTACATCAGCTGTCTGTCTCACCTGCTGGAGGACAGGGCTATAAGATATTCCCACTTTGTATGGTCTGCTAAATCCTGCAGCTGAGCTCCTCATCATTAGTAACTATTACTAGATAACATCTACCCAAAAGCATTGGTTTGGCAGCGATATACAACATGAGAGACGAAAAACAGCCTTGGGTGCTCCCTCTGTGCTCAGCTATCTCCAGAGCAATGTGGGTTTAAGAATAATTTCAGCAGGTATTCCACACCTTAGGAAACTCCTCTGTCCTCTTTTTACTCCAGCCATCTTTTGAGCACAGCCTGTCAATGTCTTTTGCAACCATGCAGAACCGTTTTTGTGGATGTCAAACTTCTGTTCTAGTGCTGTTCACTTCTCTTTTTTTCAGTTTCTACTCATTCAGTAAACATGTCTGGATCCGCAGGATATTTTTCTGGAAATGAAAAAGAAAAATGCTGTGTGTATTTCAAGAAAACAAAGAAGGCAGCACACGTTCTGTAACACAGCCGAGGCAGCTGTTTAAAATATTGATACTGATACAGAAGGCCCGTTGACAGAGTTTGGTTTTGCATCTATTTGTCTTTCCCTTTGTTCTCCAATGAGACAAGCCTGTTTATTTATGCCGGGGGCAGATTGCATTGCGCAGATAAAGGCACTAAGAATGAATACTGAACACACCAGACAGGCAAGGAGCACGCAGTAACTTCAACGCAGTTGATTTCAATTCAGCATGGTGTGCAGGGGACCACTCAGCATTTGGGGTGGGAGGGAAAAACTGCCCTTCGTGCTCTGCCATGCTCAACCATTTAGGGTGGAGTTTATCTCTCATAAATTTAGACATCAATAGCATCATCCTGGACTTCCTTTACAATCAGTAAGAGAAATGTGTACCTACAGTGGTGTTACAGATGCCTGATTTCAGAGGAAATGACCTCCCCAGACACTGCTCACCCTCCACCCTGGAACTCCACTGACTCCAAAGGTAGTCTTGGGGGACAGTGTAGATCAGGATATTTAGGTGCTGATAACTACATTTAAGCCACCTGAATGCATCCTTGGTTGGTAGAAGGTTTTAAAATTCTACTTACTAGAAGCAATCTTTGCTGTAAATGTATATATTCCAACTTTTACCTGCAACCATTCACTGGAGAGGAGGATGTATGTGTAGCCAGTCTAAGGCTATTGCAAACAAGCTTGTTTGTCTTATTTACCTTTCTCTGACTCCCTAGAAATAGTCCTCTCACTTGCCATGCTCTATGGGTGACAGGGTATAAACCACCCAGTTTTAGAACATGTACTGCGACTGAAGCTGTGAAAGTAACCTTAGCGACACTGCTAGTGGCTCGTGGTTTATGAACCAGTGAGGCACCTCCGGAGAAGGTAATAACAAATTCTGGAGAGTGAAGAAATAAGAAATAAAATTCTGCTCTCCCTACGCTGATGGAAGTGGGGAAAACAGTTACTTGGAAGTGCTCATGGTGGGTTTTATCGAACCAGTTGCTGCTAGCCTAATTCTCCTCTCCAGTAAGCCAGGTTTGGAGCTTTATGACAGCAGAGTTAAAGCAACTTGCGTACTACTTTTCCCCTTTGTCAAAATGAGTGCCTCTGGCACCAGAAGCATTGTAGGGGTCGCAGTCCATGTGAATAATTTTTTGCCCCTAGACCCAGCTTGACTTTATATTTGGGGACTATTTTGTCTCCAGGTGCAGACTCCAATGGTGGACGAGAGACGTCACAGGTGCTTTTCCTTACGTATTGTACCTATAGCATATAGGTGACTGAAAACTGTACTTGTTTTTTCTGGGAAACTCTGAAATCCCTCCATTGCCTGCTGGAGACAAGGAATAAAAGTGCACCTGTTTTACAAAGAGACAGAAGCATTGTGCTTTGCCCTATTAAAATAATGACTGGCATAAAAGAAAGATTTTGAAAAATCAAGCAGGGGGAGTAAGAGTGTGTGTGAGTGTGTGTGTGTGTGTTGCATAAAAGGCTGAGCGAGGATTAATATGATATTAGAAATTCAACAACTCTGAATCACTGCAGTTTTCATTTAATGTTTCACCAAATGACTATAACCTTAAAAGTCAAATACATGACAGATGCACTTAATTACCTCACTGTAAGAAAAATAATGCTCAGGACTATTAAATAGGAGAAATGAAACATGACTAAGATGGCATTTGTTACAGTGCCTAGTTTTAGTCTTTTCCAAGCTATTTGATAGTGAAGACAAATCCATAAGCAGGAGCCAGTTACTTACGCCTTTTCCTCTTCAGGCTGACGGGAGTCATGGTCAAAGTAACACTTTCTGTACCACTCTCCATGATGGGCATGAGATGGGCCTGATCCTCACCAGGATGCTTCTGGCGGGAGAAAGGGAGATTTGGGTTGAAAGGTAGAGCCTGAGAACACCAGGTTGTCCCCACCACTATCACTGCTGGGACAGGGGGAATTATCATCTCTAGACCAAGGCCCAATATCAGGTGACCAAGAAATTAATAACTTTGGGAGGTTTAAACTAAACAAAGAAGATTTTTTTTTTTTAATATTTATTATGGTAAAATGTAATAAGCAGTCCCTTACATGCATGGTTCAACACTCAAATTGCACCAGCAAACATAACCTGTAGCTTTTGTGAGTAAACACAGCTGGGTGTTTAATGCAGAGAAGATTACCAGCAGGAGGAAATGCTTTTGGACATAACTTGTTATCATCTTTATCTCCTGACAGTCAATTCAATTTTGAAAAAAAGCTTGACATTAATGGTAAATATAGCCAGACTGAAAAAAAATATACTTTATGAATGCCCTTGGTTACTGCATCAGAACACAAGGCTTCTGATTGGAGCACTTTTTAAAGTAGTGTTTCTTTCTTCTTCCTCTCCTACTTTGCTCAAATTTTTATTCATTAAAAAGTCAAAAACTGTTAAGCTGAAAAATGATCACGTTTAAATTTCTTTTATGTTAAATATGTCAGCAAAGCAGCAAAGTGTTTTTTGTGTTTCTCCATTGCCCAAGGCATTTCTGAAAGCCTTTTCTCATGAGCTACTTTTACCCAAATGCCTGGGAAAAGGGAAAAAAATATCTTCTGAGTGAATTGATTTATGAACACAGCTATTGGGTTTTAGCACTTGTTTCATTTTTTGTCTTTCTCTCCTGGATGAAAGATATTTAGTCTATGAATATTATTGGTTCTAAAAACCGTCTCTCGTATATCTCATATAATCAGAGATTAGAGAAAGAGAAGACTTATTGGATCATTTAATTCATCCCCTTACTATTACAGGATTGTCATCCAGACTGTATATTATACTTTGTTTTGTCCAACTCAAAATAATTTGGTAGATGTGGGCTTTTAAAAATCCTAGGGAAAAAAAGAAAATCCAGTGTCGCATCAGTGCCATGCTGACGAGGATCAGTTCAGGTAGCCCTCGGTCTATCTAGCACAGTCAGAGAACATCTGTTTTTGTGTACAATTGTGCAAGATCCAGGGATACAACTGCCGCCATTTGTGGCTGCTTCCCCTGCCCATCCGTTTCTACATTGCTCAGTCAGGCAGCTTTAGATGCGAGTCTACAGCAATGCTCAGACTTGTACCTTTGCACTCTTCCATCTCTTCCAGCTGGAGTGCTGGGGACAGGAGAGAGTGTTATAAAGCATTCACATCCTGATTCCAAAGGACATTCTGTGTACCAATTTGCTGCAATAAGGGCACTTAGAAATTTCAGATATAACTTTCTGGGGGGTGCTTTTCAGTATGTAGCTAGTGTAATTTTCATTTCTGCAGACTGCACCTTTGATTCCCATGCTGATTTCAGCAGTAATTTGCTGATAACAGATGAAAGATGGGCACCAAGTACTCTCTTTATATCAGGGTCTATGTCTCAATTTTTTGCTTTTGCTCAGAATGTCCTAGGTTAAAACCAGTCTTTGCTGGCCATTTCCTGACTACAATTGAGTTTGGCATCCTCCTTGCCATGAGCTATTTTATGGGGGCAGCTGAGATCCAAGTTGAAGCATGTAATCGCTCTATTGTATGTGAGCGGCATATTCTTTGCCATATTCAGATACATTCATTTTTTATTCTGAAATGAGTATAACATTCTGCAGGGGCCAGGTAAGCAATTTGTATTTGGTCCCGACAAAGTGTTTTATTTCTGTACAGAAAACATTACATTGCCCAGGCAACATAAATGCTGGCTAAGGTCGGTATCTTTTCAACAATATTTTATATTGAGGTTTCCATCATTATAATAGCTTTCCAATAACAGAGAACTCAAAGATAAACATTGAATGTCCTATTACCCTGAAGAAACTTGATCCAGATCTATTTGGAAAGTCCACCACAGGACTGAGTTTCCTGTTATGCCTGAGGCTAGGGTGCAGGTCCCTTGAGAACTGCAACGGTTGTGTTTGCAGGTGAGAGGACTCTCATGCTCCAGTGTGTGACACATGGTGAAGTGATTTCACTGAAACTACACCAGGAAGGGCCACTTGTCCAAATGCCAACTAATTTTTAATATCTGAAGTATCCAAGAATGAGGGTTGAGGAATAAAAGAGCAGAAACCAAATCTTTTTGACAAGAGAGCCTTTGGGTAGCATTGTGTTGAGAATAATGAATGGAGTGCTCAGATTTTCCTACTTCACTGTTTGTTTTTGCTTGCTTGTTTGTCAAGATCAATCAAAAGAGCAGCTTCCAAATATCTCAAGCACTTCCAGGGGATGCTTTTAAGCAATAAAGAATGTGCTCCTCTTTTTCAGCCAATACCTTTCACATCCTTTAGTGCTTATTGCAGTAATCAATTTAGGAGGCAGCTATGGTGAGTATTTTTTTAACTTGAACTCCTAAATAGATATCTAGGAACCAAAGTTAAATGCCTGGATTTCCATGTGCCAACGCTCATGTGCTCACATGGACAGAAGAGGCTGATAACAGAAAAAAAATCCGAGGATTTCATGAAGGTGCCTTATTTCATGTAGCTCACTTTGGAAAAATAACGGGCTAGGAACAAGAATATCTCAGGAACACGAATATCTGAGGCAGACTTTTAAAATTCATACTCATCTATAACACTGGGACAAACATACTGGATATATGCCCTTCACTTTGGGGACAACAAGATTCCAGAAAAGGACCTCCTCAAATCAGATCCACCTTAGTGCTTGATGAACTTGGACAGAGAGCACAAATGCCCGTGCAAAGCCATATTGCTGGTTTGGGGTGTTTTGCCTCAAAAATGGCCACATTAGTTGAGGTCCACTCAGGTTGTCATTATTCTGTCAGCATGGACCGATCTTCCTTTCCTAACCCCTCTAGTGCTGTACTCTTCAGATGCTGGCTTCTGCCTGGCAGCTCCATGCAGCTGTAATTGGATTCAACCCAGCTTGGCTCTTTCCAGCTGTGGCAGTGGCTGCTGTGAGGTGAACACAGTCTCTTTCCAGGGAGCTTCTTGTGATCGCTCTAGATCACTGGCTTCTGCAATAGACTTTGCAGCTTTCTGCACTCTGCAATAGACTTTGCAGCTTTCTGCACTCTGTTGAGTGAATCTTCTCCCTGCTAGGTGACACAATGGGGCTTTCATGTCACTCTAAAAGACTTTTTTCTTGTTTGCCAGCTCATGTGATGAAAGTGAGATGGCTGGGGCTAAGATTTGAAGAAATGCATGTGGATTGCTGGCTAGAGGCAGTTTCTTTGGGGACAGTCTTGACAGTTTTGGCTGCAACACAATGCCACTAGGACCTCGCATACCACCTACATCTGACAAGGGAGGTTCTGAAACAGGAAGGACCCTCCTGAGCATCTCTGAGTGCCTGCCAGATCAGGGATGGTCTTGTTTGACAGAGGACCATGCGGTAAAGACCTTGTTCCAGTACAAAGGTTATGGTGATATTCAAGAGAAGATGATGGGCCATCTGTTTCCGTGGAGTTACTCCAGCAGGGTTCCAGAAAGAAGAACTTTCAAAAGGAAGAAGAAATCATTTATTATAACTTCTGCAGACATGTCTTTCCTATGTACACTCTCACCCTTCCCACATCTAAATTCAACCAGTCTTCTCAGAATATCCCATAAATTAGGAGACATTCCTGCTTGGAAGCTGTTCCTCAGGGTACCCTCTCTTTGCCTTAATTTTTGCTTTCTGCTCTGTGTTCTTTAGCTCTGATGCAGGATTGAGCACTAAATCAGTACATCTCAGTGGGATAGACAAGAAGCCAGTGATTATTTGGTGAGATAGGAATTTTCCACTAGGAAAGTCCAAAGCTCCACATTTGACCTTCCTGTTCATGTTCCATGCAGGTGGTGACAAAAGGACAATTTAGATAGTTTCATTCATATTGTAATGGAAAGAACAGCAGGAGAAATGGTCGCAAATACTATCATTAGAAAAAGCTATTGGAAAAAAACAGAAAACTTAGCTCTCTGATGAGCAGCTTTAAGCATCAGGTATTTCGTTTGTTAGGATGCTAATTGGTAAAAGAAGTAGGAATATTAGTTCACAATTGAAGACTTTCTTCTGCAGAGCATTTTTCCACTGAATACCTTTTTAATAACTTGCTCATCACAGAGATTATGAAAAGAGGTGGTTGAGAAGAAGGGATTCAGGCAAAAATTCTGACAGGCAAAAATTCTTACTTCTATTAATCATGTGAAATAAAATGCTTTGTGTTCCACAGACTTATGTTGGGAAAATAAAGTTTGAAGTATGAATACTTCTGCTATAATTTTTTTAGACTTGCCAGATGCTGATTTTCTTTCATTATGGGTTTTCACCTGTATTAGGCTATTTGGTGTTGTCACTGTCAGGGGAGGCTTTCAGGGTAAATGAGATGAGAATCTGGCTTTTAGCATTATAAAAAGTTGGTACTAAATTCTGTTGGCTGAATCTTGTCCTCTGTCCAATTGCAGGGCTTTTTCCAATAGGGAGGTACAGAAGAGCGAGGGAATAAATGGTGCTTCTTCATGTGTGTTCTTGCTGAACCCTGACCCAAACATTTGTGCATGACTGTGTAGCAACACAGTTCCCCAGTTTTTATTAGTATCAATTAATGACTTTTCACTACCTTTGCTACTCACTGTTCTGATGTTTTGTGGCTACAGTCACATTGCTTATTTAAATTTTGGCTTAGGAGACAGTGGATGAGATGACTGGTGGGTCTCTGCACAAGCTGTGTCAAATCATAGGGTAGCTGACTGTGTTTATGCTAAATGTTATCAAAGGAACAATTGCCAGCACATGCTAGCTAAAGATATGGCTTGCTTTAGTTTTAAAGAACAGCCTGCAAGGTGCAACACCCACTCATCCTACTCCAGAAAGTCATGTCTGCTTAGAGATAAGCAAATATCTGTGAATAAATTTATTGAAAACTGCATTTCTATCTGGATTAATGCTTGCACTGCAGTACCACCTGGAAACGACAGTCTTAAGTCCAGGATCTCAATGTGCTAGGTGTTGTACAATGGCAAGAAAGTTAATTTGGGGTGTTACTGATATACATTTGGGTCCTGCATCCCTGTTCACCCATCTATTGAGTAATCTGAACTCTTGCCTAAGCAATTGTTATTATTTCTTGGGAGGGTAGCCTTGGTTTCAATCCACTCTGGCTGTTTCAGATATTATAGTAAAATATTAGTAAATAGTCTAGCTACTTAGACAGAGAATCTTTGGTTTACTGTAAAACTACTCCAATCTTTGGCCAGCCTTCTCTAAATAAGGATGAAGCAGGAGATCACCAAGTAGAAAATCAAGGGCAAAATGAGAAGTAAGCAATATTAAGAAGAATCAGTGGAATAACAACTAAGCAGCACAAAGCTAGTGGTCTCTCCTGTTAAAAGGGGATGTGCAATACAAGTTTTTCTAGTAATCTTCATTATTCCCTATAAAGTAGCGAAGAAGCTGATGAAGGAGGAAATATTGGAAAAGCAGTGCTCCCGATCATACTCGAGGGACAACTTAAAATTCTGCCTCCTTCATGCAGCTGCTTGTCAGTGGAGCACAGGACTTGAAAGCCATGACTGTAATTCAGCCTTTGCAACTTCATTCTAGGCAGGGTACTGACGGTATTTGAGTAATTGTGGACTGCCTACATATATTCCCTTGTTCCCAGTTTAAGGCCTCTCACAACAACAGAAACAACAAGAATGTTGCTTAGATTGTTACTTCAGAAGCACTCAGAAACTGCCGCTTTCCAAGATTCTCCCTCGAAGCATGATATTGCCATTGTTCATGGGGAAGCACAATGAAAGCCAACAGCAACGCTGTGACACATCTGCAGTGGAAAAGTTTTGAGGGGGGGGGAAGGGTAGGAAAATGGAAAGACAGAAAAGTGCTTTCTGCAGCTCTTTGTTGCTGTTGTGAATAGCATCATGATATCTCTTAATGAAGCAGATGTTCAGATAAACAACTTCAGCCTATACACACTAAAAAATAGAAACATCTATGGGGCTTGTATGCCAGATCTGTTTCTCTTGTTAATCAGTTTTCATGCTCACATGCTTGGCACACCATAAAGCACAAAGACATCTAGTGGATGGACAATATTTTAGAAATGGTGCTATTACAATTTCTAAAACACATCTTGCTGTGGTCTCTATCATCTTAGATGGAAACTTTGTTTTTCACACTTATGATCCAAATCACTATTTCTCCTTTCCTTCTCATGTGGGGCATGATGACTGTTCTAAAATTGGGAAATAAATTTATGTAAAAGCAGATCAGTTTTGATTTAATTGCTTTTTTACTCTACACGTCAGCTCTTGCTAACTGGGACTGTGTCAAATAATCTCCAAATCCTCGTGAGAATATTATGTTAACATCCACATTTGGTAATACTCTAATACAATTTCTTTTGGGACTCGTGCTAGTTTTTGGGTCTATAGATGATACAATTGTAAAGTGAGAGGAGAAGACCTTTCGGAGGAGAGGTCTGGTTGGTACAATAAACATGGGGTAAGAGAGGCACACCTCACTTTGGAGAAACTTGGATCACCTGTGGTTCTCACCATTCCCAAAGTGGAAAACAAGAGATGTCTTTGGAGACTACTTCAGAGCACACAGCAGCTGCTAAAAAGGCTTGGTGAACCTAGTGTTAAATTCACGGCAAAGACAATTAGACCACTGGGTCAAAAACTGTTAGCACTGGGAACATCTTCTCTAGGTTTGTGTCCAGACTCTTGAGATCCTTTGCAAGCCAGAAGCTTGGACATAAAGTCCAAGCAGCCACCTAAGGTGTGTCCATCAGGGCAAGTCAACCCAAGGTGTGGGCAAAGGAACAAACCAGCCCTGTGTACATTGCTTAGAAATACGCAATTATTTTTAAGCTTTGATGGCTGATTTTGAAGTGGTCTGCCTGGCTTGTTGACAAGCAGGAATTTGGCAACCGAAGGCATAAAGCTGGCTAACAGGGAAAGGTGCACAAATCTCTGCAAAAAACAATAGCTGGCTCTGTGCAATCTGGAGGCAAAGCAGAATCCATCATGCGCACTGAGGTATAAAATGAACCAAATAAAAAGAAAAATGGGACCATAAAGGGCAACAGCAGTGACTACAGTGTAGCTGTGCTGCTTATGGCCTCCCACAGCCCGCATTAGAAAGCACAGATGCTGTAATCACTCCTCTCATGATTTTGGCTGGGGAGCTGAGTACTTTCCTTGTGATGTGGGAGAGCTGTGTGATGTGGTGACCAAGACCATCTGCCAGGACATTCACCATGGCCTTTTTCCAGCAGACAGCTAGATAGTGTGTGTCCTTGTGTTGTGAAAGTGATACAGAAAGACCTAAGTCCCCTGACTGCCCTAACTTAACTCAAAGTATAAAGTAATAAGGTCTTGAGTTACAATAACCCTGCAGTGAAACCTCTGTGGAGACAGATGTAGACAGGGTAAGTGTACTACAATAACAAGGGGTGAGAGTCAAAATTAAAGCTTCTGAATGCAGTGTTTGTGCAGATTGCATGAATATACGTGCACCTAACCCCAGCATGCCCCAACCTCTGCAACTGGGTGGGGGTTTGTGTCCATGCTGTGAGACCAGGGTAAGCCAGGTGTGGGAATGGAATCTGTCCTATAGGAACTGGAATGGTATGTGCTTAGGCAAAAAAACCCCTCAGTTTAGTACTCTACAATACAGGAAAGACCCCGAATGCACAAGGTGTTATAGAGCTTAGAAGTCATGTGGATCATGACAAATTTTGAAGAGCTGGTGTTAGGTTTACAAACTTGCTACTATATATGGATGCTTGGTGCTCCAAGGAAGACAGACTAGATGCTGAGATTCATTAGGGACAGGCTTCTTTCCTCAGCCGTAAGAACATAGTATTCTGAAGTCCAGGCATGCAGGAAAGGGGGCTTAAAGCTCCTGCATCTTCAAGCCTTTGCATCTAGAGACTACAGGCTACCTCTGAGCTACTCTAGTATTTCTAAGGGAGATGGCTTTCCTATGGGAGTCCCTGTTGGGACTGCAGCACCATCTCTTATTTCTGTATTATTTTAGTTAATGACTTGAGGTGACTCCACAGAAAGAGAGTACATGAGTAAAAAGGACTTTGCAAAACCAAATAGTTTTACAGGTCTTAAGACCCAATAGGAAAAGAGAATATGGCCTCAAGTTGCACCAGAGGAGGTTTAAATTGGATATTAGAAAAAATTTCTTCACTGAAAGGGTTTTGAAGCATTGGAACAAGGTGCCCAGGGAAGTGGTTGAGTTGCCAGCCCTGGAGGTATTTAAAAGATGTGTAGATGTAGTGCTGAGGGATATGGTTTAGTGGTAGCTTGGCAGTGATAGGTTAATTGTCTGACTCAATGATCTGAAAGGCCTCTTCCAACCAAAACAATTCTGTGATTCTATGATTCTATGTATGGTCAAAATTACTTTCCCCATTTGGACTTATCAAGAAGAACTGCTTCTATGGGACTCAGCTGTCAATGGAGAGAAAAAGGCAGTGCAAGAGTGGAGCTCATGTGACCTCTTTTAGATGCCTCTCTCACTATGATGATGTTCCCCCACCTCTGTTCTCATTCACTGGATCTCCTTTGACTTTAAAGAGAGCCTACAGTAACTAGCCCAGCTACAGACTTCTCCATTTAGACAGCTAAATCTACCAGCTGATACAGAGAATCTGGGTCAGAGATGTCAACTGTGAAACTAATAAAGAAATGGACACGTTCATCAAACTCTTCCATTGGATGAAAAGCTGGTGCACTAGCTGCAGTACACAGCTGTTTCTTCCCTCTCGTTAAAATGTGCTTAACTTGGGTTGTTATTTGCTTAAAGGTCCTCCTTCACATTTCACCTTTCCCCTTAGAATTAGCCTTGGAACTTAAAGCATTTTCTTCAAACGTCATGACCGCAAGCTGTACTAAGACTAGGTTATTTTTTTTACCAAGTCTAAACAATGCTGTATATTAACAAAAATTAGGTCAAAACACTACTTCAGCTTCTTTATCTGGGGAGAGGAGGGCATTTTGAATGTTTAAATGATGCTGCAAACCTAATTAAACAAATTGACAGGACTCTGTTTTCCCAAATGAGAATGTATCCTGTGCTTCTTTCAGAGAGGCTGATGATCCTTCCAGTCACCTCTGCATCCCTCAGGAGGTGAGAGACTTTGGAGAATGAGCTGCTTCCATAAGAGAATTAAATGTACTTGGTGCTCATAGCAGTCTCCTAACCGATAATGCGTCCAAAAGACAGCACAGGGACTATTTTCTCTTCTTTGGCTTGGGTGCTGGGGGCCGAGCACTGTCTGGAAGTCTACAGACAGTGATTTATCTATACCCCTCACTGCAGTTTTGGGGGTGATGGAAGGATGTTGCTGGAGTCTGAGCTGGAAGTGCAGAAAGCGCAGTACTCTGACTCTAGTAGCAGACTACTGTATTTCTGTCAGTGAAGACTCTGTCTGGCAGTGTAAGTTATGACCTTTACCAGTCATTTATGAGGAGCATAGTAGCCACCAGCATGAAGAAATCTGTCAGAGAAAATTCTTAATAGCATGAAACACAACACTAAAACAACAGCCTGTAATTTCAGGTCCTTCCAGCCCTAGCACAAAGTGACATGACTTCTGTACTTCATATTTTCCAAAGTGCTAAAATTTACTGAAGGCCAGGAAGAGCTTGAGAGGCCAGAGGAACTATGCCAGTCACAGGGACAATTGACTGCAGCCTGGGACTAGGTCTGTGAGGAGCTGAGTATTCCCCTCAGCTCCTTTTGACCTCTGAGGATTGCTGATGTTCCTCAGAGATGTGTTCTATGCTTTATGGAGGAGAGCATCTGAGTCAAGACCTAACTACAGTCAGAGATTTTGTAAATCCATTTGTTACCTGGTCTCTGGATTTTAGGTAGTGGGGCTCTGGCATGCAAAGTTGACTGCAGCAGAAATGGCTTCAGGAGTTCTTTGGTATCCAATCTGAATCCATTGGCCCTGTTATTGACCCTGTGTGAGTTTTAATATCACCTGTAATTCCTATGAACATTCAGGGTTTAAGCATGTGGCATGGCCTGCTGTTGTGTGCCAGAAAGTTTTTCTGACTGTCACTGCCCACTGCAAGTCATTTCTTCATCCCTTGAGTCTCTTCAAGTCACTCACAAGCAGTCTTGTTTAGCTCCCATGGAAGGTCTTCTGTAGTTCTGCCTGGATGTGAGAATATCCCAGATGGGGAGCTGGGCATTTTAGTATGTTATTGACAGGACATATTTGATGAGGTAGCATACCCACCTTAAGATTTGTTACTCTTGGGGTAATAAAAGCCTTGTGTGTTATATTAGCTCAGTAGTAGATCCATTAGGAACAGAAGTGCAGTTTACTTAAAAACCAAACCAAACCAAAACACACATTTTTAGTTTTGGAACCAAGTAACAAAAGAGATTAAACTGTAAAAAACATCAGTGATACCCTTCTTGGCCACTTCATCATCTCATCTCTCTCCCTCTAGATTAGCTACTTAGTCTCTTCAACCAAAAAGGCTGTTTGTTTCTGTGCTTCCCCCAGCCTGCCCACAAGGGCTCTATGGCAGGTGTCAAGGTCTTCCATGCTCTGCCCTCTACATCACCTCCATCTTTCTTAGTCCTTGCTAAAAACAGTCTGTGCCTTGTTTCTCGTGTCACTGCAAGATTTTGTAAATACAATGTTATATTTTCTTTACCTTTCTTCCTCCTCCTTGTCCAAGCTATCTAATTATTGTGTCTGTTGTAAAATCTACTTGGTACATTCTATCTCAGCTAACTTAGCTTTTGCCTGCAAACTGAATATAACCTCAAAGATTATATTATGAAACATATAGGCGTAAACATCATATTATGAAACATTCTACACACTCTGCATTTTCCCTGGCTTTATATAACTTTTCATCATTGATGAAACATTATGGTCCAAATAACAGATGTGATATGCCATTCTTCATTTCAGCAGCAATCTCAGACTGTTTGAAGTCATCTGTTGTATGGGATCTCTGCTCATCAGAGAGTGTCAGTCCATGCAAGAAAAAAATAGACAAATAGTTCAGTAGTTCAGCCAAACTTGGACCTAAGCAATGTGGTATCCAGACTACAGTTTATTGCACTGGACAATATTTTTATTTTCAGTGGCACTTTGAAGAAACTCAATACTGACTGATCTGAAAATTTTCCAAACTATCGCCTCTTCTGATGATCAGCTTAAGTTTCTTTTGCTGGGCCATAAATTATAAAGTTACCCTGAATGCTTGTACAGTGCATAGAGCAGATGGAGCTGTGACCCGTGGCTGAGGTCATTAAGCCTCCTATAATGCCAGCAATAATAATAATAACAAGCTTGAAATAAATCTGTGCCTTCCTAGAGGTGCAGGGAAGGACATCTGCTGTAAGCAATTCTTTCATACAAGATCCAAAGAAATGCCGCAAAGGCTGTGGTTGTGATTTGTCACTGATTTCCGTACCATTGTTACCTTTTCTCTAACCCAAATATTTTAATCTTCAGTTGTTCTCATATTGTTAAACCCTTTGTTGTCATTGGGTTTTTTGTGGATACAATTTCTCCTCATAAGTGACTTTTTTATTGTTACAAGCATTGTTTCATTGCCATATTGTGCTGTACAGCTGCTATTTTCCCTAGAATTGCATTCTTTGTCTGTAATTTCCTGCTTAGTACTTAGCACAAAACCCTATTGTCCTTGCCTATAATTTTTGCTTTTTTCCCTCCCAGGTCCAGTTTTCCTCTTGTTTGAGATTCAGCCTCCACAGACGTGTTTCCTGTAGTATTCTTTTCCCTCTCTATAATTAGCATCTTTTGCAATATTCAGTGTGTTCCATCCCCATTTCAAAGGAAAGTGGCAACATTGTGTTTATCAGATTCTCTATTTTCCTACATGCTGTTCTGTTTCAGATTCAGCTATGTTTTCTTTTCCCTCCTACTTCTCTATTGTATTACCAGAGAGTTTTTTACTTCTTTATTACAGCACATTCTTTTCTGTGGTTCTGTTCTGTCACGTTTTGCCTGTGCCTTTTTAAACTGTCTTGTGTTTTTCTACTTCCAAGTTTTTGTTCTCTTTCCAGTACCACATTCTTGATGTACTTGTATTTTTCCCACTCTCTAAAGCAATTTATGATGTGTAATGCTATTACAAATCCAGGCTCACACCATTTCTAAAGTTGATTTAGCCCTTTTGGCTTCACGTCCTGCTGGTCTGCTCTGTGTTTGGCAGGTGTTGGTGGCCATCTACTGAGACTAAGGAATCCAGCATTCAGGGACAGACTCTCAGCCCACATCTGTTGGTGGGTGAAATGCCACCACTGCCAGTGACAGGACTGGGCTTTGATGTCCACCTGGATGCTTCAGACCAGCTGACCAGTCAAGCCCTGAGGGCTAACGGCCTGGTGCAGGAGGATGACTTCAAGCATGAGAGGGCTTTCCCTGCCTGTAGGCAAGCAGTGAAAGTGAGCTTAGCCCTCCCTGGGAGGCAGCTGGTAAAGATGCAGAGGTTTACATGGGGAAGGACTTGCTGTGTTAACAAACTGGTGGTCTCCCAGTTTGCCAGGCTCCGTGGTTCCCTGTGGGCAGTGCACTGAAGGGTGGGCAGGAGACACAGATGTGCATTTCTCACTCCCTGCCAGGGCACTGGCTGTGTGAAACTCCTGCAATTCCCAAATACACCAGAGCACCCTCTCCATTCCCACAGAAACCTGATGGCTGAGTGCTGCCTCTCACTTACCACCTTATTCCCCCACATCAGCCTGTTTTTTCCTATCTTTCTTCCCCCCAGCCCCAACCTGCCCCTTCTATCTCTCTTTGAGCCTTTGTGTCTCTGCCTAAGCATTCCGAATAGCAGGACTTAAATGATTATTTTGCTGTCAAATTTTCCATTTTCTTTCTTCTTCTCTGGTCTATAATTCTTCTGTGAATGGTGACTGTAGAGTTAATCACAATTCATTATAATGCTCTCAGAAATCCAAGCCCTTTCTCCTCTTGATATATTTAATCAGTGTCCTTGGCTTGCAAGCACTAATGTGTAGTAGTGTTTAGATTAAATTGTTATTGTTTTTTAACAGCTTATACATCTTCCAGTGCAGTCATTGAAGGACCTCGGGGGCACTTGGATGGAGGAACAGGAATAGAGCGAGCAGCAAGAGAAACAACTGCTCCCGAGTGTGATCAGAGGAGACGTAACATCAGCAGTGGCTGAACCAGAACTGGTGGGAGGAAGCCGCTGCCTGGTAGCTGTCTTTTGTTTTCTGTGGCCAGACAGGACTCAGAGAACTTGATCCAAATGGCACTGCTGCAGTTTGCGAGAAGGGTTTTCCTTTGAAAAGTCATGGAAGTATTTAGCAAGCTTTGAAGATTGATGGACCAAGAGTGTAAGTGAAGCAAGTTTTGTGAAGATAGGTGAAACAGTTTTCTGGATTGATTGTCAGCACTGGCCAAAAGAGGAAAACTTCTACTTAAACAAGCCTTTATTCCAGCCCAAAGTAAACTCTCCCACTTTCAAAGCTAAATTAAGTTCATTAAGTTGGAGTTCACAGCTTAAGCTACCTTGCTGCTACCATCTTAGTCATGAGGGATGGTATTTCACCCTCAGTGGTGGCACAGCCTACAGCCTGCACTGAGGACCAAGGCCAAACTTTAGGTTAGCCTAAGTATATTACCAGCTTCATCTTTTTCATAACCCTCACCAACACACATTTCTCCAGAAGGTATGAACAGCTGTAGGCACCGAATTGGCTCCACACTGCAACAACTTCATCGTTGAGTGCTTAAGACATCTGATCAATCTTAGTTTGAAGCCAACTTTAATCAGCGCTTTACCTGAGAAACACAGATGGCATCTTTATTGTCTGGGCTGAAAGTGTGGGTTCCCTCACTGGTTTCTACAATAAATTTAGTACACTTCAGGTGTCCACCAAATGATCTATTGTTCTGGCAGTATCAAAGTCCAGCAAGCCATGGTCAGCATAAAAATGGTAACAAATACCTATGTTATATAAAAATGTGCAAGCCAATACCCCCTCCTACACAAACCCAGCAGTCATCCAAAATATATCAAAAAAAGACATAATATGCTATCAGTTTTTCAATACCACCACATCTGCTCTAAGGGAAACCATACCCCCCTTGACAGTCTAAAGATGCTGCTTGCTCAGCAAATATTTTCAACAGTAATATATGATACAACTTTGAAATTCTCTCCAAAACTTGTTTCCCAAACCTTAAGCTGCACCAGAGATCCCTGAACTCAACACTAAGAGGAAAATACCATAGAACAACATGTATCGAGGGGAATCAGATTATTCCTTGAGTAATGTGTATGAAAATCATCAATATATTCAGAATCTTGAAAATATCCCCGAATCCTATGCTTGCTACACCAAGAATGTAATATGCCTCACACACTTCATGACATCCTATTAGAAACTTTATGTATGAAACAGACACCATGAACCAGAAAGAACTTGCATAGGCAAAGGAAAAGGGTGAAACTGCCCAATTATTAGTAGAAAAACTTTTACAGCACAATCACTCAATTTCCATTCTCTGTCATGATTCTCAAGGGAAAGCTACAAAATACTTTCAAAAAGTGAGAAAAAGTGACAAAAGTCATTACTCATTATAAGAAAAAGTCACAGCATCAATGGAGACAAACATTTATGGCACATTATATTTCTTCCCTTTCACCACCACACTCCAATTTGCCTCCCAGAGAAACCACACATGTGCGATGAGCTGTAAATTCTCCCTCTTTTCTCTCACCTTGTGTATTTCCTTGCAGCAGAAGATGCTGCCATACCACTTCTCATAGAATCATAGAATTGTTAGAGTTGGAAGGGATCTTAAAGATCATCGAGTTCCAAGCCCCCTGCCATGGGCAGGGACACCTCCCACTAGACCAGGTTGCTCAAAGCCCCATCCAGCCTGACCTTGAACACTTCCAGGGATGGGGCATCCACAGCTTCCCTGGGCAACCTGTTCCCGTGCCTCACCACCCTCACAGGAAAGAATTTCTTCCTAATATCTAGTCTAAATCTCCTCACTTCCAATTTAAAACCGTTACCCCTTGTCCCACCATCACACTCCCTGACAAAGAGTCTCTTTCTAGCTCTCCTGTAGCTGCCTTCAGATACTGGAAGGCTGCAATAAGGTCTCCCTGGAGCCTTCTCTTTTCCAGGCTGAACAGCCCCAGCTCTCTCAGTCTGTCACTTTATAATATCCTTTCTTGTTTTGTTTTCCTCTAACTGATTAAGAGAACCTAGATAAATTCCATCCGTTGTTCTCAATGCTCAACTTTGAAGTTTGGTGTACCTATTCCTGTCATAGCAAAGAGCATTCTGAGCTTGAAATATATCTGTTGTTTCAAAGTAAATCAGTTGCTGTAACACGAGATGCCATGTTCCGCCCCCACCCCCATCCCCCAGTCTTTGCCTTGCTTCATAAATAAGTAAGATAAGAAAAAAAAACACCAAATCTATTTTTTATTCCAACTTGATTTTCATGGCTCAACTTGTAATTTTTTTTCTTTTCTGTATATATATATATATTTTTCAGACTGAGTAGGAGCTTCAGTGGGCTAACACAGTCTGCCTTATTGGGAATTATATGAAGTAAGTAAGTTAGTCTTAAGTGTTCACAGATTTACGTGTATAAAATCACTTCTGCATTGATGGATGTTTTGCTGTAGCAAAATAGCACTTCATTCCCGTTCCTTTTGTAATGCATTTGAGGTCATGTTTAACTGCTGCAACATCCACATGTAAAATGTCAGACTTTTAAAAGAATATGTCTGTGTTAAGCTATAAGATCTGTGTTTGTGCATCATCTACCACAATCATAGAATCATAGAATCCTCCAGGCTGGAAGGGACCTCCAAAGGTCATCTAGTCCAACCTCCCTGCAGTCGCAGGGACACCCCCAACTAGACCAGGTTGCCCAGGGCTTCATCAAGCCTCACCTTGAATATCTCCAAGGAAGGGGCCTCAGCCACCTCCCTGGGCAACCTGTTCCAGTGCTCAACCACCCTCAGTGTAAAGAAATTTTTTCTAATATTCAACTTAAATCTACCCTTCTCCAACTTAAGTCCAATGAGACTGGGATTCATGACTTGGTCCCCTCGGTATTACCACCGAGGGGACTTTGTGCAGGACCTAATCTTGCCATCCATGTGGAGTGGTGTCTTGAACTTACCGGGATGCTGGATGTGCTGCTCAGCATGGCGATTGCAGGCAGGGCTGGGCAAAAGATCTTTCTGAAGCACAAGTACAAGAATCAGAGAAGCACTGGGCTCCTTGTAGCAGCTGATCATAGATGGAAAGCCCCCAGGTGATTTGCATAGTCTGGTGCATCATAGTGAGCGGCAGCTTTGAAAATGGGAAGGTTTTGCCCTTTCTTCCATCGAGCGCAGCACGTGATGTGGGCGAGGGGACCATGCCTGCTGCTGTTCAGGAAAGTGAAATGGTTTGATAGCACAGTAGCCAACAGGCATGAACACTTGGATTCAGGCACCTCATTTATGCTACCTCTGAAATTTAAACTGGCTAAGTGACTCCTCCTGAATTACTGTTATCATTTCACAAGGTTTATATTTTATCTTCTTTTTGAAAGACTTGTTTTCTTTCAGTCAGTAAAAGCCCACCAGACTATAAATCACTTTGACTTTGGTAAATGTCTAATGTCATTTTGGTATGCAATAGCATGAAAAAACCCAACACAAACATGTAAAAACTTCCAGTGTGTTTTTGTCAATTGTTTATGCTAATGACGTGTATCTGTATGAGTTACAGAGGGGATGTTACTGGAGATTATTTATTTATTAAAAAATACTAAATATAGTAGCTCAGTAAAACAAGTGCCTGGCTCTGGTTTCAGGTGGGTGGAGGCATTTAGCTGCACAAAAGACATTGGCTAGGGGGTGCTGGGGTGGATAGTGGTGCTGCAGGAAAGGATTTGGGGATATGAGTAGGTGTCATGGCAAATCATAGAATCATAGAATAGTTAGAGTTGGAAGGGACCTTAAAGATCATCGAGTTCAAAGCCCCCTGCCATGGGCAGGGACACCTCCCATGAGACCAGGTTGCTCAAAGCCCCATCCAGCCTGGCCTTGTACACTTCCAGAGATGGGGCAGCCACGACTTCTCTGGGGAACCTGTTTCAGTGTCTCACCACCCTCACAGGAAAGAATTTATTTTACAGGAAAGAATCTAAATCTCCCCTCTTTCAATATAAACTGTTAGCCCTTGTCCTGTAGCATTTTGAGAAATGCTACTCTGCTTTACTACCTCTTCTAGCAGTCTTATAATACCTCAATCCATCTTTAACTTGACACCACTGGTCTAATGATCTGGACCATACTTAGAGATCAGACAGAGCAATGTTACAGGACAAGAGAAGGCTATGAAAAGAGCTGTTAAAAGATATCTCCATCAAAACATATTTCTAGAGCCACTAGTGTTACCTGAAGAGCAAGGTGTCCTTGTAAAATTATGGATTCCTTTCTTAGCCCAGTTTGTGCAACATTTACAAGCTCATCGAGAAGTCGTTAAATAATGTATTAGGTTCTTAATTATTCTTGCAGATGAGAACAGCTATAACACACCCGTCACTTTGTCCAGCTCTGCTTTTCTTATCAGCATTGATATTTGCTTAGAAGTTTGCCAATTGGATGCTACATATGCCTTGATTTGCTTGCAATGGCCATGAACCTGGATGATCTTACTATCTTCTTGCAAACCATCACCTTCTCTGCATCTTAACTAATTTCTGGAGAGAACAGAGAGGACTGAGAGCCTTGCAGGGCCAGATTTGTACACAAGGGGAATAATTCAGCATAAAAAATACTGTTGTGGTCAGCAAAATATTTCCCTCTAGGATTAGTGAATGTAACAGAAAAGCAAAGGAGGTTAATGTTTGCTGGAGGGGAAATGAGAAAACTCCCCAGTATGGGGCTCAATTGAGCAATCAATCTTGAATATGCAGCCCAGCATGCTCAGAGTCAAACACCCTACTTCTTCTCCCTAGCAGGAATTTACTAGTTTGACACACCTTCCCCAGCTTTCTATCTGCACTCATAGCTTAGAGGTGCTCCTGGGGGGCAGGCACGCTACAAGTGTGATTTGAGTAATTGTTGCATTGATCCTTGAGAAGAGCAAGTGAGGAGCTACACACATCCCTTCTCTGACCAGGATGGCTGATATACAGTAGCATGTGTTTTCAACTGAGGAGGAATGTGACACATAGATGCTTTTAGTAGGGCTACCATCCATAGCTCTGAGGCTGGTGTCCCTCCAGGAGTTTGCCCTGGAGGAACTGCTGAGTGTGGTGGTGGGCTTTCCTCCTACAGCCAAAGAGCCTGAACCAGCACTGCTGGCTGAGAGTGAATTTTGAGGCTGATTCTCTCTCATTCCCCAAGCATCTACTGTAGGCCATTCAGGAAATATCTTTAGGACAGCAAAGCAGAGATAGCAATTACTTTTAATGATAGCTACTGCTTCCTTTAGGATCTCTTGCAATTGTGAACATGGGAACTGATCATCTCTGTCTCTGCTGTGCTGGGATCACAGCCAATGAGACTTGTGTTCATCTCACTGCTTCCCTTGGGCTGGTCTCTAAGATAGGATCATTTTGCTTAACTTGGGATGTCTCCAGGGTAAAAGTTTTCATCTGAGCCAATCACCCTTAGAGTCAGTGGGGACAGATAGGCACCAGTCAGAGTGTAACTCACCTCATCTCAGTTAGACCTTACTTTTAGATAACTCATTCTAAAAACACCTTTTCCAACAATGACTATAATGGATGTCATGGTCTCTACTCTCACTCCAGACACATTCAATCAGAAGCAGCCCCATCTGTGGACTCATGCCGCGTGTGGAAGGTCTCTGGGGACAGGACAATGCTTCTGTCCATTATACAGTAAGGAACCATATTTCTTACCAACACCACCAGTTCTGACACAAACCTAACCCAAAGGTTCAATAATTACCATGCTGCCACTATCAACTTGTGGCCAAGAGTAAACAAGCTATTTCTTTCAACTTGTTTTCTTTTGTTTTCTGAAGAGAGATTCCCAAGGCAGTAGTAAACTAACCAGAGGTCAGGTCAGAGACATTGCTGACCTCAGTTTGCTGGTGCTACCACTAAATCTTAAACAGCCATTACAAAAGAGACCATGACATTGTTTCAAACAGCCAATACTTAGTTTGAATGATGCTGTTATTTTTAAACTTCCATTTGTAATGAATGCTGTCAGCCTGACAAATCTCCGTTTTGTGGACTTGGTTAAAGATTTTGAAGAAGAGTTTTGAGGAGGGGATTGCTTTGATGATATACTTTGCACATAATACTTGAACAATCCATATCTGAAACCTGTGTTGTTAAGATATCATTTTACTTCTGGCGGAAGCAGGGAAATGTTGATGGATTGTCTATAAGATGCATGAGCAGAGAAGGCAAATTAAACAGCGAGGTCTGGATGAGTAATTATTTTGTGTGCTTACTGGAGGAAATTGATTATCAGACATTCCTGATCGATTCATTTTCCCTGCATTTGTTTTTTCACAAGAATAAATATATTTCACTTTATTAAAATTTCATGGTCTAAGGGAGCTTGTAATGCAGTGAACCAATAATGCCAATAAAATGTTAGTATGAACAGTTTAGTCTAGTAGTGATGTGCAAAAACTTCAAATGTGGAAGAAAGTGGGAAACTCTAGGCAAACAGGAACAGCTAAATGAAAAGAAATGGCTCTTCCTTGGCCAAATCCTTGGCCTCTTCTTCCTTGTGGTACTTCTTGATAAGAGTTTTCTGGCTATATCTCTGTCTAGAACTGTCTTCTAGCTCTTTAAAGCATTGTGTGCATATAAAGTGAAGAAGAAATACTCTATACAGAATGCCAGAATAGTTTTTGAGACTGGCTTTGCAGAATTAATGACATACACCCAATGCTGTTACCAAAACCCTGGGTATTTGTATGTCAGTATTATATATAAATTTGTATGTCAGTGCCTGGAGCCCACAGAAAGCAGGAATACAACGATGTATCATTGACCCATATTTATGTAGAGGGGACAGGAGGCATGCACCTTGGGCTGTTCAGTGCAGTCAAGAATCGTGAGTTCCCCCATCCACCCAGATGCTGTGGTTTCTCCATCTGGAGTGGTGACATGACTCTGTCTGCACCTGCAGGATTGACTTACCCTCTTACTTTCTTCTTGGTTCTGATTTCTATTTTGTCAGCTGTGAATGGATCCACACAGTCTCTGCATGGACTATCTGCCATCTTTTGCCTTTACATTTGCCAGCATTACCAGAAGCAGCCAGAAATCTAGCCCCAGAGATGATCTTTCACTCTTGCTTGGAAATCCCTGGGGATGTTAGAGGATTTTCTGCTGATTCAAGATGCTACTGAATGTAAAACAGACATAAATTCTGTCCCCAGTTTCAATTCTTTTTATTACAGGATATGTTTTGGTTCAACCGTGTCACAATTCAGCATGGGAATGGGAGCCATTCAGAGTTTGCAGGCTGGCAGAATACCTCCCAGGATGTATCTGATAATGAAAGCATGTCTGTTTCTGCAGGAGCTGCTGTGTTAAGCAGGGTAAGCCCATTCACAGACAATGAAGGAACTGAAGCCTGGATTTACTCAGTCTAGCTTTAATATCCACTCAGAGCACCCAATTCTGAAGTGAGCTTATTACCTAGTCTTTGGAAAGAACTGGCACCACTAAAGGTTGGCTTGGATCCCAGTGGACTTGGATTCTGGTTTGTTCACTGGACAGAAGGCCTGAGAAGGCATGTATGTTGGGATGAGAGCTATGGAAGTCAATTTATTCTGTGGTCATAGCTGTGGTGCAGCAGGGAATCAGGGCTGTGCACACACCCCATGTACCTATGTTACTAATTCCATGTGTGGCCAGGAGCTCCCCAGCTACACAGATGAGGCAGTGGTTGAAGTTCAAGTGATGGACCAACCCCAATCTGAAACAAGGGTACCAACTGCACTCCTTGTGACCTTTCACAGAAAGCATTTCACTATTCAGTGTAGGAGCCCTCCAGGTGGGAATTTTGGAGCATCCTGAAGACTTTCCCAGGTGGTGCCTGCTGTACCTAGACCAATTTTTATGTTTCAGAGTAATTTGTGCATTTTGACATGATGATTAATATCCTGGATGTAGAAACTGGACTCTCTGAGGTAGTTCTCACTGCAAAATTGATCAAATTTTACATATGTAAGAAACTAGACAGTAGAAACTTTTATTCCGGATACAGGAAAGGTCACAAAGGTCAGGTATTTGTTATTCTGTACTATTGTACTTTTTTACTTAGAGGGGAGATGTTTGTCTGCAGTTTAAAATAACTGTGAATCATGCATTTGCTGTAGTCAGCATGTAGGAACCAGAGATAAGAACTCCATTTTGGAGATCCTAATGCGGTCCAGATGGAGATGGTCTTGCAAGGCTGCTTGCAACTCAGGGTCCTATCAGCATCCAGGCAGCGGCCAAACACTGTTCAAGAGTTTTGATTTCCCATGTGAGCATTACCCTTTGCAAAAATTACAATAAATCAGTTTTTATCAAACATTGTTGATGGTTTTCTATGCAACAGTTAGGTGATGAAAGGTAAGTGAGATTCATTCATATCTGAACCCATAAAACAATTTCTGTTACAGCCAATGATCCAATCAAGGAGTTAAATACATCATACAGTAGTTAGGAAAATTTATCCTGAGGTCACGAGATGCAATTCTTTACTGTGGTAAATTCTCCCCTATCAGCTCAGAGTTCTGCTTGTGATATTCTGTCCTCCTGTAAGAAATGCTTTCTGCATCAATCTCAAAAGTAGGAATGTTTTCTTAACCAGCTGCACACTAGATGGGCAAGAGGGAATAGCAGCAAGGACGAAAGGGATGTCCTTGAATCCTTCATACAAATAATTTAGATTCAATCTGTATACATAGGTTAGATACCAGCACATTATTCAAATCCCATTAGACTGTAACATCAAGGGTGAGATGGTATTTAGATAGATCCTGCAAACACAAATCTCCATTTTCTTTTCTTAATGCAGTTAACCTAACACATTTCACCTTATAGTGCAGAATAAGCACTATAAAGAAGTAGCAAGGAAACATAATTTAAAGGAAAATCTCAGTTTCTTGATTAATTTTGCAGACAACATTACTGTTTGCATGTAACAACTGTAGTAATAGGTCCATCTGAATTTCCAGGTTAAAACCACAACATTAAAATAAAGGGAAATTCTTTTCACCATGCATTATGAAGGACAGAAGGGCAATCAAAAGACTTAATTTGAGGGCTCCTTGTTGACTGGAATATTGACTCACTGTAATCATTACTGTGGAATTAATCTAACAGAATGTAGAGACATAAAATATAGACTTCTGTGTAGGAGCTTGTAGTTACCCTGGGCTCCTTATCTGCCTGTTGGAAACTCAGCCAGAGAATTTTCAGAGAATGTAAGATATATTTTATCTCATCCTAAAGACATCTTCAGCCACATTTGTTTCTCTCCACAAACTTACAAAAACACCTTGGCAGACTCACTCACTTGTAGACTGCAGAAGCGTAACGTTAGCTTAGGTGGAGCCTACACCATTCATTTATAAAGGAGAAGGTGTAGAAGCACTTGAACATCTTGGCTGAATCTGTGAATACTAAACTGGCTTCTTTCTTGTTGGCCTGGTTCTGAAGAGAGGGATCACACCATCGCAAGTCCATGAAATTCCCACAGAACCCTCTGAGAATGAGAGCAGGAATAAATCCCTATCTCAGGCACATCTTATAAACCTTGGGCTTGCCCCACAGTGTAGGACTATGGGGAGGGGAACTGTCATGCTCTTTTTCAGGGTGCTAAAACCAGCATAATTGTAAAAAGTTGCAGCAGAAATTGAAAAAACTCTGAATTTGTGTTAACTGATGGAGCTAGGGACCAGTCTGACCTCCTGGAAATGGTTACTTGCAAGAACTGATGAGCCGTATCTATCTCTACAAGGGACTTTGGTCAGCAAGTCCCCTTTGCTCAGTCATGACTTCTGCTGGAGTAAGTAACTGGATGACAATGTTACAGCTACATATGGTCCGTAGAACCAGTGACTCAAAACTTCCCCACCTCTCCACAGTCATTGCTGCTGCCAAGACAAGTGGAAATCTATGTGGAAAAAAAAAAAAAAATCTATGTGGAAAGTCTGAAATCTATGACTTTAAATCCGTCTTGTTCCAACAGCTAAGCTTACTTAAGAAATGATGGTTCAGCCTGTTAATTTGCTGAAGAAATTAGTGAATCTTGCCAAAATATAAAGAGAAAGAGAAGATCTGGACTTTTCCATCACCACTAATGAAAAAGTGAAAGTGACAAGACAAACTGTGTGTACAGGAAATCGAATCTCTGGGACAAAACAAGCTGGTTAGCCAGAAAGGGAGCCAAGCAACCAGGAGACAGTGACACTGCAATCACAAAGCATTCCCGTCTTTGGCTGCCAGGTTCTTAATAAATGCTCCTTTTGCTTCAATGTTTTGCTCTGCACCTTCTGTCTATTAATTTCCTTGCCCTGGAACAAACCTTCCCACTTAATTTCTGCTTTTCAGTTCTGAATTCCAGGTTTCTCAGAGTTATTCTGTGTTGTGCTGTAGATGTCTGTAGATGCCAAATTCTCCAACAAACTGTTGCAGAAATTTAGGAATGGCAGCAGCTTCCTCTTCTAAGTGTTTTCCCAGCAATCAGCACAAAGGTACATCAGGTCCATGATGGAGTTGCCAGGTCTTTCTGCAGGCAGGTCTTGTCTCTTCTTACTGTCAGCCTAAGTTATTATAAGATCTTGAATCTAAGAACTTCCAAGTGTTGATCACTAACAATAAAAATGTAGAAAAAAACCTACTATTGATGAGAAAATCCATTTTAATCATGAAGATGGTGTTCATATTAGAGTTGTTAGTCCAATGTTTGCTCTCCCTCCTTGAAGATCACCTTCAGGAAGAGGAAGGAGAGCCCTTCAAGCTTGTTTTCATGAAGTCTGGCTTAACACTGCCAAGCAGATTCTGAGATCTGAGAAAACCTTCCAAAGCAGACTGGTGCAGCAGTCCTTCAGGCAACACTATTTCTGGGAAATCCTGTACTACACACCATGCACATACATTAACCGTGGACTGAAACCTTCCAGAATAACTACACAGCAACCAAGCCTCACCTTCTGAGCATCCAAGTGGTATAGCAAGGTTGTAACTGTGACTGTCACAGGACACTGTTTCTAAAAAACAAATATTCACAAATATGTTGAAGACTGGTTGCTGCTGACTGTTCATTGTTACAATTATTTTTAATTATAGTGCTTGTCATGGTGAAGTGCTTATGGGGCTCCCAGCTTTCACTGACTGTCAAAGGGAACAGAAGAGCTTACTCCCTTCATGCCACTGGAAAAACTGGCACAGTATAAACTCATCAAGTGGAAACAAGGAATTAAACACCAGTGGTTTGCCAGGGCTTTGGTGGCAGCCTTCTCCTCCCCTGTTTTCATCGCTATGCTAGCAGCTGATAAATGCACAAGAAAAGGCAAAAGAAAAGAATCTCTTCAACAGGAGACAAAAATGAATCACTTTGGAATAAACATAATTTCTCACCCATGAAGGGCAATTAAACTTATTTTACTGGTGAAAAGGGGAGCTTAATAAAGTTATGAGTGTTTTAAAACTCATAAAAGCAATTTTTACATTCCCCCTTCACGGATGAGCTCTCTCAAGTCACAAGTTTGTGAGCTCATTATCAGCTGCCATTCAGGGAGCGACGGGCTGTTAAAGTGCTTTGTCAACTCTCTCAGTTTCCAAGCTTTTCACCATTAATTCAAGAGGTCTTTTCTCTCCTTCCATCCAAGGAATTTGAACCCAACAGCAATCACGATTAGAACAAGACAGATAATGTATTCAGATGCTCAAGCTCCTCTCTTCACGCCAGCTCTGTGAAATGATCAGACAACTAATTTGTAAATTTTTCTGTTTTTTATTTCCCCCCCCCAAGTAGCTGTTGGGAAATGGACAGGTGGAAATAAGTTACTCAGGTGGCTCTGAACACATCGTCAGAGAAACAAAGCTCAAGGCAATGTAATGGAGCAAATCCTGAAATGTGTGAGAGAGAAGTAAATAAGCAGGTTAAAGATAAGCACTTGAAATCCTGGAAAGTTTAAATCTACTTCATCCATGAGCAGCATTGCCACCATCTGAGCAGATCGATAGCAATTTGAAAGTTTGCATCATGGTTGTGGTTTTCTGCATTATTTGGATTTTTTTTCTTCTAGTCTGGATAACTTGACTTGCCACAAATTGACTTATTTTGGTGGCCTAAAATTGATTTGGGTTTAGAGACTGAAATTGCCTTATTTTTTCAGTGCTTATACAATCACACATACAGAGTGGGAGAGGAGGGAGCTGGGAGGAGAGGTCTTGACTCATTTCTGGTTCCTGGGATCTCAAATACAATAGAAATGAACTTTATTTGTGACCTGCTGCATTGAGAATTCCTGCATCTGTGGCTGCTTCAGGAAGTTCATGCAATTCTTACGACAACAGTGAGTGAAAGCTGTGTACAAAACCACTGCCTTTTAGCAGCAGCTATCTTGTATCAGCTAGCAATATAAGATAAATAGTGAGCTCAGTCACATTTCCCCTTTCTCCAGTGAGCCACACAAAGGTACCATCTCAAATGAAGTTTCAGACACCTAAAACATTAGCACAAAATGAGTGTGCACACCCTGGGTGGTATTTCCAGAGGGGTCAGCACACGTGCAGTTGCAAGGAGACTGCTTAAAACTCAGCTTTCATTTAGGCACCTCCATAAGGGGCCACCTTTTAAAAGCCAACGGCTCTGTTCCTGCACAGAAAATGTTGAAAATGTTGAAGCTTTCTAGATGTCAGTTCTGAAGACAACGACACGGCAGGAAAATCACACTGCTGACAAAGCGCTCTGCTGACCTTTTGTTCAATCTCACCCTCCTGTACTTTTAAATACATTATTTTAATAGAACTCTAATGAAAGGATTATTAGGCTTCTGCAGTGGTAGAGGTGCAGTTATCTACAGTCATCTTTGGAGGCTGATTCAGGAAGATTTCTGCTGGACCATGCACCATCAGGCCTCTTCTCTGAATATGCTCGTCAGAACTCCCTGGGATCTGTACAAGCACACACATGTGGACTCGTACATTCTAAGAGGCAGTTTCTCTTTGAACTCTCAGGTGTCAGGATTATGAATATCACACTTGGTCACCAAGATGAATATACTGTGTGCTTGTGCCTTGGTTATTAAACCAGGGGCCATATCAACAAACCTACTGGAGATATTCCCAAAGTTAATCTTGTTAAAACTCCTGCACAGGAAACAATTTTTGGAACAAGGTGAATAAAAAAAACCCTTCCAAGCACATTTATTTACAACCTTAGCTCTGTTGCAAGATTAAAATTACATCTAATCCTGCCCACACCAATATCCTCCGCAGCTTCCACGGGCCAAAGAGGAATCAAATCTCAACATTCACTCTGCATGGTCATTGTAGAGTAATACATGAATCAGCATCACTTACAGCACCGAAGTCAGAAAGGTTACACTAACACCAAGGGCACTTGAACAAAATAAACTTCTGAAAATAATACACGTTTTTCCCACTTGCAATGGTCATGTTTTTAACAAATGTCCCTTTCAGACACAAATTCAATAAGCCTTTGGTGTTCTGTGTGGTGCCCAAATATAATATCATTATGTGATACACACCATTTTGCTGCTTTCTAATATAACAACTCTCCAGTGTGAAATACTGTTAATGATCAGCATAAAATACCGATCATTTTAGTACAGTTGTAAATCAAAATTTATTTTGTACCTGGGCTGCCATGAGGGTATGATTAACTTTTATAAAATGGGCAGGATTTGGGGAGCCATTTGATTGGTCAATATTAGCTCTAAGCCCCAGGTATAAATCTTTATGACTAAACAGGTCGAAATTCATTAGCCTCGTGCCCCTCCTTCATATCACACTGCTGTAAAAAGGCAAGGAATAAAGTGCCAGTGAAAAAACCACCTTTGCATTCATTCCTTGATTTATTTTCTCCCAGCAGAATAGAAGTAACTGCGGGGTTTAGTTCCACACTGCATGACAATCTTTACAGGTCTGTTACAGCCACAGGCTGCCTGTCTTTGGACAAGCCTCTGAAGGTTGCACCGTTCAGAGGCACTTGTGAGAGCCAACATTCTGCACAAGGTAGTCACCCCATTTGGACAGGGCCCAAAGACATCACTGCTCCCTTCCTGTTCCCAAGTCAAGACTGAGCAGCATGAAGCCACCTGGTGCTGCTTGTAGAGCTAAAATAAGGGGAAAAAAAAAAACCGTGGCATGGATTGAGCAGAAGTCCCTGCTGTTTTGAAATCTCAGTCATTGCCTCCTCTGCAGCCTGGGGCAACCCCCTGGGCAGCTGCTACTTAAATTACAGGCACTTAATTTTGCACTGCTTTTTGATTTTTTGCTTTTGTCCTTCCTCCCCAGATAAGACACCAGAGTCTATAGGAGATGGGAGATTCCCCCCAGCCCCTACAGTAAGTCATTCTACAGCGCTCGTGTGCAGGTGCTGCTGCCCAGAAGCATCCACACCAGCATGGTTGTGTTAGAAGGCCAGAAGGGATCTGCTGCTTCCTTGCTTTTTGATTTTCTACCTGTCTGCTCGGGGATGTGTAGATGCTGAGCTGGCTGGGGCACTGTCCTGTGGACAGATCAGCCCATGACCTGGTTGGTGAGGCTCCTGCCTGTGCCAGCCATCGCATTTTGCAGAGGTGCTCGCAGATCTGAGAAGCATTTCACTTCTATCCCTGCCCTTGGGTGGACATTGGGAATATCTCTGCATGTACCTTGATGGAGACATTTGCTTTCCTGTATAAAGAAAAAAAGTCAGGGAACAAAAACTGTTTTTACCAAATGTAGGCACCTCTGTTTAACCCCACTGATGATCTGCTTTGCAGCTATGAAGCTATTCACCAACTATCAAACCAGTGATGGGACCATGGTTGGAGCAGCAAGCACCCCAGGAATGTGTGCCCAAGTAGCTAATGCCAGCAGTTTAAGGGTACTGACCACCGCTTCGGAGCAGCAGCCATTAGGTGCTTCAGCATTCCCATGGAGCTCATCTCCAAGAGATGATGATAAGTACACGTGGAGAGGCTGTGGCACAGCAGGAGCCCAGCCAGCACCTTTGTTACTCCTCTGTGCCACCTGTCTGGCAGAAAAACTGTAATAATTGTCTCCAGTTATTTTCTTACAGTTAATAATGTGTTTATGTGTCAGAGTTTCTAACCTTCTATATGCAATTCTTATACTCCCTTTAAACACCTTCCTTCAGCAATTTTAAACTGCTGTTTAAAGATCCCATAGGATCTATAAATGAGTATTATTCATCAGTGAACAATGTTACTGAAGGAATTCAAACAGAATCTGTTGCTTTATACTTGGGAAATAGGAGCCTTTATTATTGGGAATTATTTTATGGAAACTCTTCAAACTCTAATTACAGCGAGTGGTACTTTTGACTGCATATATTAAAAAATATTTATTTACCTCTTGACACTGTGAAAATATTAGGTCCAAATATCAGTCCAAGAAAAAAAGCAGAAAATAAGTAGAAAAATATTTGTTATTTTGTTTTCCTTAAAGCAGTCAGGGCATGACTAGTGCAGAATTAGGATTAGAATAATAGTAAGCCCTCTATTAGATGGGAATAGCTTGCTCCACTAAAGAGATTTCCCCACTCTAATAACAAATTTTAAATAAAGTTTAATCAAAATTGGAAGGAGCATGCATGTAAAACTTACTAAGCAAAGTGGACTCATTTCTTATCTGAGTGGTCAGAGATTTATCCTTTCTGTGAAGTAAATATCCTCTGCAGCAGATTTCAGCACCTTCTTGCCCTGGTGGCCAAAAAGCACATCTGAGGAGGCAAAAATGTGCCCACTATTTCCCACAAACTCATTTGCTTCTTGTTTAGATAACAAATGAGTCATCTGCAATTTTAACAGGAGGCATTGCTGGCCTCATTTCAGATTTTATGACTTCAGAGGGTACTTCCCAGCCTCAGACTGTTCCTTCCAAGGGAGGATGCGCTGGTCTGTGCCTGGAGCAGCATCAAGCATGGCACAGCACTTTGATACATCGTGGATTCTTCAGAGTGATTTAATCTGATGTGATTTGGCTGCTGTTGAAAGAAAACAAACAGATAAATAGCTATGTGGAAATAAAAGCTCTTTCCCTTAATAACTACTATTTTGGGAACAGGAGAGCCTCTTCTTTCTGAGCACTGCAGGATGGGACACATTTTGCTTCTCAGATCCAAGAAGCAGCCCTTTTAACAATGACACCAATAAGAATTAATCCCCGGTACCGCTTCTGAGTGCCGTCTCTTCTCCATTAACACAGATGGCTGAGTGCAGGCTAGGCAGACCTTTAAATGTTCTTATTTGACTTGTGCCCTCCGCATCCAGGGTTGATTCACAGTCTTTAGTGCCTTCACATGGCCATCTGTTCTCCTGGCTGGCTGCCCGGGGACAACCTGCTCCTGCCCTCGCCCTGGGACATGTGGTATTGGTGCTGAGCGAGGGCAGCCTCTGCCACAGGGCAAGAGGCAGCTCAGGCAGGGAACTGGGAAATTCAGGGAAATTCTCCTCTGCGTACACCTCCATTCCCAGTCTCTGTTCCGGCAGACGACAGGGGAAATCCAGGCTGAGAAAACAGACAGGGAGCCTGAGGGTTCCCAGCGTCCCTGGTTGCTCACGCTGCTCCCAGAGGACTCAGTAGTCAGGCAGAGGGGACCCAGGATAGGTGACCTCCTTGGAGCAGTTTGCTCTGAGCTCCCTCGATAACCTACAGAGCTTTTTGAGTTGTCAACCATCTGACTTGCTTCAGGCTGCATTCAGATGAACACACCCAGCTCTGAAGGGAGCTGGGGAGGGCTGGTTACTGCCAGACACCCTGCCTTCAGACATCTACCCACAGGCGGGTAGAGCCCTTGCTTCCTACAGGCTTCACTCAGCAACAGCTCTCACTAGATGCTGCAAAGACACCCTGGGGGAGAGCACAGCCTCGAGGCACCCACCCTTTAAGGCTGAATTTGCATTTTGCACAGAGTCATTTTAAGGTCTGGATACCACAGCATCAAAACCACAGTTGCAGTTCTCCCGGGTATAACTCATGGAAAGCTGATGTTCCCCAAACCCGCCCTCCCTTTAACAGCCATTGCCAAAAGACCATCTCCCTTGGAGTTTCATTTGCGTACAGGCTGGCAGAAAGCAGCGGGTCGCTCTCACTGCGGGATACATGGACAGGGATAATGAGCTCCAGGCTTTCATGCTTAGGGATGATTAGAGCTATAGAGCTCTTTGAAGGGAGGAGATTTCCCCAGGGGATGAAGAGGCAGTGGGTCCAAACCGACAGGGAATTAAGTCAGTACTTCTTCCAGAAGATAGTCGATTTGCCGTGATTTGTCACTTATGTATAATTCAAAAATTAGTGTGCAAGTTTGTTCCTTCAATGGTGCCTTCTAATGGTTTTTGGAAAGATTTATTTACAAAGGCTTGTTGTGATATTTTATTAATTTTATTTGAACATTTTATTACAGGTAACAGAAGCCGAGGAAATACTTTGAACTATTGCTACCACTTATTACATTCATAAACTACCCTTGACTAGAGAGCGAAGTACTAGCTATTTCATGAAAATGTGAAATTAAATTCTTGCTTCATGGTTCTTTACAGATTTGGAAGATTCCTACAACCAAATGACACTACACAGCTGCAAAGCTGGGAAAAGTGTCTCAAAATGAAGTGTCTATTGAGGAGATTTAGGAGTGAATTAATAGATTAAATGGGCCCAAATTGCTTGAGCCAGGTGATATTCACTCAAGTGTTCAAATAGTACTCAAATATGAAATTGAGGAATCACTAAGTCTTGTTTAACTGAATCTTTCTACCTGAGAAATGCAGGGCAATAAATACAACCTCAGTGGCAAATATAATACTATTCTTTAAAAGAGCTTTAGGAGTGGTATAAGAATCTGGACGTTAGTGATTCTGTCTTTTGCATCAGATAAAAAGGTATAAGGTACAATAAAAAGAAGAATTAGAAAATACTGGTATGAAAAACTGATGTATTGTGAAGATTTTATGGGACCTTTTTAAAAACAGAAATGATGTCTCACAAATCTCTTAGAATTATTTGCCATGAACTTACAAACATGAAGATAAATAAGGTTTTGTTAGTTCAGAGAAGCTGGAGTTTCAAAATACTTAAATTTCTCTCCAAAGACTGTTAAGGAAACTAAGTTCTCATGGGATAAGAGGGAAAGTCCTACACCAGATTAATTACTGAAAGCAATTAACTAGGAATTGCTTAATTAATTAATTAATTAGTTAAGCAAAGGGTAGAAATTAACAGTTTGTTTTCACACTAGAGAGTGAGAGAAAAAGGGGTTCTGTGTTAGGGATCTCTTAAGGCTTGGTGATATTCTGCAGCTTCAGGAGAAAAAGGCGCATTTCATCCATTTCAGACCCCTTTCCCAGCTCTCAGCAGCAGGTATGGCACGCGGGAACCCCAGAGATACCTTATCCTTTCTGTTGCTGGTATGAGGGCAGTCTGATGACTGTGGTGTTTTTACTAAAGAAGTATTGCGTGGCACACGGATACCCCCTAAAGCCATAGAAGATATCTTGGGAAAGCCCTGACCTTCAGTGTGAAACCTCTGGCCAGCGTGTGTGCAGGCAGGTGGTGCAGTGTGGTTTCCTCGTATGTCCTGTGCCAGAGGCTGTGGGAAGGAGAAGTAGAGGAAAACATCTGGACTTGTGAGCGAGGTGCCCAGATACTCCAAAGCAGCCACAGGACCAGGGGCTTTTGCACATGCTGGAACCCAGAATAAGCAATGTGAACACCCTTCAAGGGCAATTTCCTGAAGCTTAGTTCTGTCTTCCAGTGCTCACTTAGCTCTACGTATAAATATGAACTGATAAACAGAGGCAGACAACGCATCACTAGTAAAATAAGTCAAACTAGATAGAAAAGGTAAAGCAATGTTGCTGTGGTGAAAGTCCAATAAACCAGGATAGTAATGAAATTAATATACTGGAAAGAATATTTATGAAAGTCGATACTGTAAATCCTTTTAAATCTATCCCGCTTCTTGGCAAAATGGAAACCCACCTTTCTATGGCTCACTGTCCTGGTGCTGCACATAAATCCTCCTAGGCAAAAAAATTGATGATTAATTTTTCTTAGTTTTTTGGGGTGATTTTTTTTTGGCCACTACTCTTACATAAAACAAGTGTCTCCCTGTGTTCAATCTGTAAACTGTCAGTGTTCAGATTATGAGCAGAAAACTGGGCCACCTGACAGAATACGCCACATAAAGCACAAACAAAGGAATTTTTGTTCTACATGGAGGGAGGGAGGAGGCATCTTCAGTACAGTCCTTCACCACCTCATATTCAATTTTCCTTCAATGCTGAACCAGTTCCTTTTGCTCTATCTTCCTCTTCTCTTTAACTCTGACATTTACTTTAACCAAAGACTATCCCGTCTTTCCTTTATGTAGGGTGAATCAGTCCCATCCAGTATTTATGGCAACCCTTATTTCATATTGGTTATTTTTAGTTCTCAGTATTCAGCAGCAGTAGAATTCTCTATTGAAGTTCAACATGAAATCTAACTAGAGCACCACTCTTGTGATAATTATTTTATGAATTAATTACAGGTAAGCAGCTGTGCATAAGGGCAATTGTAATTATCTGTATCAGACAGTGAACTCCTGCAAACTACTGTGCACTTGGGCTTGTATACTTTTCCCTTACCTTTTGATAATAGGCCCACCAAAAATAACAGAAATTGCACCAAAATTTGGCTCTCAGGCTGTGCTGATTGAATGCAACATCTCTTAGGCTTGTGGGGTTTTTTCCCCTGAAGAACCTATTAGCAGCTTTTTCTTCTCTTCCATATTCTTATTCAGTTGCTGCGTGATGTAAGTTTCAAGGTCAGACAATATCACCATGAGCCTTCATTCCAACACCCCTTCTTTGGGCAAAAATCTCATAAAAATGTATCAGAAAGGAGTGCGGAAGCATCTTTATAATATTGCTTGCTTGTTTGGGGGATCTGCCTGAGCCCTGATTAGTTATGTGGCATCTCATCTCTGCTGCTCCAATCCATATTCTGAATCTTTTCTAAAGAGAGTATTAAGACTGAAACCAAACAATCATGAAATAATACAGACAATAAATTTGGGGCTTATGCACATCTCTCCTCACACATGCTCAATTGCAGTTTCGTCTCTCAGAAACCTTTATAGTTTGCAGAGGTCAAGAGCAAAAGAATTGTGTGTTAATAGTTCATCCCAGTGGGGAGAGGTTATTCCCCAGATCTTTTGTAGGGCCAGGATTATAGCCCAACCAGGATTCCGCCTAGAGGATCTTCTCCAATGGGAGCTGAGCCAAAGGTACCTCCAGCTCTATATGAACTGCCTGGGGCATCACACCAAGCCTGGAAATGATTTGCAAATATTACCAGAGGTGCTTCCCAGCTCTGATCATCTCTCTTTGGTCCTCACACTCCTTGTCCTTCTTTAGCGATTGTTCTTCTGTCTGAGCAGAATATCCAGATATGCAGGGACATTTAGACACTTAATTCCAGTGTGGAGCCAGGAAATTTAGGCACCACTGCACATCTGAGTTGAAGGAAACTATCTTTCCCCCAGCTGACTTGGCTGTGGAGGCAACGAAGCTGATTCAATATAGACTGGGGCAGAACCTGCAAATGCAGGTCAGGATTTAATGAGGCATTTGTGTGTATTCAGAAATTATCAGTATCTTGCATAACTAGCATAAAGCGTGTGTAGGGGTACCGAATAATTTTCTGTTAATCAGGTAGGTACCATCACAACACATGGAAGATGGGAAAAATCGCAGCAGATGTAAGGACTTAAGGGCCCCTGGTGCTCTCCCCGTCTACCCATGGGGAGGGATGTCTGTGCACATCCTATGTAGCCCCCTAAGATCATCTCCATCAGGAAAACTGGGTTTTGAAATCAGAGAAGATGGTTTGTGTGGGAAGAAAAAAAGATCAAAGACTAATTAACTTAGTTCTTAAGAAACGAACCACGGCTCAAGCAAGAAAGAAACTAGGAAAATAAGAGAGATCTCAGGCTGCAGAATTCAGATCTGGAGAGCTGAAGTACTCTGTACAGTCTGCAGTGAGACCAAGAGGTCTTGTAGCATTTCAATAACAAAGGTGAGACAGGGTAAAAATAGAAACTTTTCTACAAAGCCAGTTACAAAACAGTCAGGGAAGGCCAGAGAAATGTATAACCTCTGCTAAGCACTCTTTCAAACGTGCAATTTTTTCAAATGTCAAAATCAATATAAATCATTATTTACACACAAGTCATTGCCCCCGAAAAGTAACTTTGAGAACATTTATTTACAGTGATGGAAGGCACTGCCTGTTAATTGCTCTTTGGGCCTTATTCAAGAAGTTCTGAGTATTCAGAACACCCGTGGTAGTTAGGAGAGCTGTAGTTTCTAAACTCCAAAAATCAAACTTTTATTGTTTCCATCTTCTGACCATTATAAAACATTTTTGATAACACTTCTGAACATCCACAGGTCAAGTAGCTACAGTCCTTCTCTTTATGGAGATAAAAAATAATTTTGTTAAACTTTGATTCTCCCCAAATCCCCTGAGCAGAGTTAAATAAGAGAACCTGCATTAGTAAAATGCATGAGGAAGAGTTAAAACAGAGCAGAGGCTGAAACCTTGCCCTGTTGAAGTGTATGTAGAACTTCCATTGACTTCCATGGAGGTGGAACAACACAGGCTTTGGAGAGGATGGGTTTAATTTTATAATAGAATTAACACAGCTGCTTTGAAGGAGGCTGATTCAGCCCTAAATGCTTTCAACTTTCTGAAAGACTTTTGCAGACCTAATCTTTGGTGTTGAAATGGCTAAGAGAGGGTCAAAAACCTAGATGAGGGAGGGATCCCAGCCTCACTGGGGAAATGAACCTTCATTCCTAGGAGCAAAACTGCGAGCTGGATTTGCCAAGATGAGGCTCTGAGGGCAGAGGCTTTCCCATCCATTTTTCAGGAGGCTTTTCAATTAATACCCCTGCCTGGACTGTGTCTATTGAGGGGAAATTGTCCTGGAAGTATCAAGTGACATTTTGCATGAGCCATCACAATCTCATGATCCTGTCAAGTCACAGGGGTTGGGCAAGTAGCCACAAACATCTAAACATCCAGCAACACCCAGACACTTCAACCTTGCTTCATGGGCCTCTGACATTAAAAGAGTTGGGTGTTTAGCTCTTCATAAAATGGGCAATAAGGTTGAAATTCATCTGTAGCATAGACATGTGTATCTGAGCAAGTTGACAGAGGCCACAGGGAATAGGGAACAGCTGAGCAGCCTGAGGTGGAGATCATGAATGGAGGTGATAAATCATGCCCCAAAAGTTTCTGTGGTCTCTCCAGTGATTATGAAGAGTGATTAACTTGGTTCATAAGCAAGCTGAGATGAATCACAGCCCAGTTAGCTAGAAAAGTGCACAATGCATTAAAAAAAAGATCCGAGGCTTTGCTATTTTGCTTCTCAATAAAGATAAGAATTCCCAGTCTGTCTTCTGTAATTGCTGTGGAGTCAGAATAACTACTGAGCCCGGTAAGGAAGCAGTTCTGCCCTCATCCTGTAAAGATCTGAACTGCTTTACGTGTACTGATGAATGGTGGTATCCTGAAGAATTTGTGATAGAAATTAAGGGCCATATCAATTTCCAGTGCCATCAGGAAACCTTGCAATAGTCAGAGAATAAACTGCCCTTTCTTTTCTTCAGCTCTGTCTTGTGGATGTTGATGAAACTATTGTTTCTACTGTTCAAAATAAGAGGATGCAGGCTCTGGAAATGTGTTTCAGACTTGCATGATAAATCACCTTCTGTTGCAAAGGGTGAAGAACTGACAGCCTGGTGTCTATGTTTCTTAGACATGTCCTTTAAAAAGAAAATTTTGAACTTTTTGTTTAGATACTGGAAATTAGAAAGATCTATTTGCATGGAAGTAAATAGGCACATCCATAACCTTACCTTCTACCGCAGTTGAAGCAAAGTTCAACTGTGATGTGTGACCAAAGACAGGTTTACGATTACTTCCTTAGAATTACCTATTTATTTATGAGCTAGGTTAGCCTGGCTTATTGGCAGGTATTTGGCAGTTCTAGTTCTTTTTTTCAGGAATATAAAATACCACGAAGGTTTGAGAAGTTGATTCTTATTAGTTCTCAACACTTTCAAAAGTCAGTTTTACAACTGTCCTTTCAAGTGTCCCTCTCTAAGATGAGATGTTGACTATAGCAGCTCTCCTTGGGAAGTTATCAAAACCCCTGAGAGAGCCCAGGAGAAGGCACAAATTATAGTCAGACAGGCTCAGCTCTTTGACATAGATCAAGTGACATCTGTCCCTTCTATCTCCTTATACTCTTGGGTTTGAGTGGTTCTCGTATCTCAGCTTAGATCTCCCCTTTTCTCAGAGAAGAAATGTGGCGTTCTGGCTGGTGTCCTGTCATGACCTTGGGGAAACAATCTAGCCATTTATGTCTATAGAATAGACTGTAAAACTGCATTCTGCAGGGACTAACCAGTATGAGCTGCAGTATCAGGGGAAGCAGACTATGTCCCAAATAGGTGTATTTTATTTTCCCTTTCCAAAATTTTAAATTATCCTGTTAAGTAAATCACACTAGAGCATCTTTACAGAGTTGTAAACTGTAACGTTTTTCCAAGTTGTCAGTTTCCATTCTGTTATTTCACCTTTCCCTCCACACAGGTGAGCTCTGGGGGCTGAAGAATCAATTCTCATCTTCAAAGATGTTAAAGCAGTTAATAAGATTGATAGGGTTACCTTCATCTCCAGATAAAGCTGGCCAACTTTTCCTCACTGCTCTGTATGTCAAAAATTTCTATCCGTCCTTTAGAAAAAGAAAAATAGAGCCTAAAATTCATTCTTGACCCATACCCTGTAACCATTTGCAGACACAAAGGAAAGGAATGTGGGATATAGTGGAATGTGGAATATAGATATTCTAGTGACAGAACAGATTTTTTGTTTTAAAATATTTCATGAAAAGGGCACCATAAGTTATAACAATTGAGGGATTGAAGGTTCCTACATGTCTCTCAGTTACAATAACTGTTTACAGCAATGAGACAATGTAAATGTACACTTCCTAACTAGATAACTCAAAGTTGCAGTCTCTGTAATGATCATCTAATGAAAGTTTTGTATAACATGAAAGTTCTTCCATCTTTAAAAAACCTGAATAGAACCTCCCCAGAACACAGGATACATCTCACCATATGGTGTTGTATAGAGTAGACCATCTGCCAAAACCAGCAGAATGAAAGTGTGGTCTTTGGTCATGGTCACCTGGACCAATAAAGGAGAGCAGCAGTAGGTCTGAAAAACAAGGCATGTAGCTAGCCAGAAGGTTTCATGCTTTTCCATTGGTAGCAGGAGAGTCTGATGAGGGTCTGAACCTCTTTTCCATGCACAGTGGTTAGAATTTTTCTGCCCCTGTAGCACCAATGCGCCAGGTGTCTCTCCCTTCCCTTCTCTTCTCTTGATTCCAGCCTTACTCCCCTTTCCTTGGGTCCTTTTCTACCTCCTAGTGCCCATCTCTTTGTTCAAGCACTTTTTCTAACTTTCTTTCCTTATCTCTACCTACTTTAATTGCCTCTTTCACCATACTCTCTGCCTAGCCCACCAATTCCCCTCCCCACATTCATACTGGAGATGTACTAGGAGTGAAAATGAGAAAGCTGTGGGAAGCACGAGAGTCAGAAACACTTTTGTTTCCATGCTTGGCCTCCCCCTGACATCGGGGAGCTGGAATGTGTTGCAAGAACATCTGGGTCTGCCCAGGAGCAAATTCAGACACTGTCTTCATGCAAGTGTAGTTCAGGGAGGGGTAAGAGCTGAAAGGCTGGAGAACCCTCAGTGAAAACTGGAGCCTGGAAGATGTTTGCTGTCGAGCTTTCAGAAGTCCCTACTGATCTGTAAAAAAAAAGGTGACTTCCAGAAACTTCAGCTCAACAGCTTTTCTAGGGATTTGCCCAGTTATCCTTGACATAAAGGTAACTTGCCTGCCATTTTCATATGGGGGAAAGGGTACTGAAGCTGCTAAGAAAAACTCTCAAGGGTTTCCTTGGCATAAGCAATGCAGCATGTTTTTCTTTATCCTCCCCTCAGAACAGCCAGGGTGTCTCTGCTGAGAGTTTCTGTGTAAGTTCAGCCTGAAGCAGAAACACGGTGATGAGTTTTATTCAGACAATGGATGTTTGGCAAAATTATAAATGCCTGAAATCAGGTTATTAAATTGGGACCTTAGTAATCATGCCCCGCTCACAATGTGTGCAGGTATGTACCTTTTGCATGTGTGTGTCTGTTCGCAAGGCAGGAAACATAAAGGAGGTTGTTTTCCATCAAATGAGTAGTTTTAATACCTCGACAGAGACCCTGAATCAAAAGGTCATGGACAAGTCAAAGCACACAAAATCCGCTTTGCTCTACAGGTTTCAAAGCAGGCCGAATAAGAACTGCTTCAAGGATTAATTCAGGCGAGCATCCTACTCCAGCCAGGATACACAAGTCCTTGCTGATAGGATTCAGAAAATGGGGAATGAAAAGCAGTGGAAAGAGTCTCATGTTGCAAACATTAGTTCAGAAAAGCAGTTCCACTGAGCAGCCACACTAATAAAAACAAGACAGCGATAGCAGCCACTGCCAGGACTTCCATGCTCTGCTTAGGCTGCACCTTTGATCCTGCACAAAATCCCCAAAGCTTCCTGCCACCTGATGACAATGCCCTGTCTCCTGTGAACAGAACTAGTTTAGAGGAGGAATCAGTTTCTAAAGGACACAAAAGTGTGATAGAGGCTGTACTTTGGAAAACCCTTGTGATTTCAGAAAAAGAGGGTTACGCTTCACTAGCTTGTTAGAACATGTTGAGCTTTACTGTCAGTGTAAAGGCTTCGGTAATGAAACTGATCACTACACTGGGTAAGATATACATAAAGCTTTTAAACCAATTCCTTGGTTTCCAATTAAAATAACATCTAAGAGGCAGAGTTATAGAACCATGAGATATTAGTGCAGTGCTTAAAATTAGGCTGATTTTAGAAACCGTCCCTTAAAAAAAAATATTTAATGACCGTGAGCGACTGCAGAAGACATCTGTGGGATGTGAATTTTGTTATTGTTTATATTAACACTGGGTATAATGACACTGAAATCAAGGTTTTCTGGTTTGTAAATTATGCTAAAGACCAACAAATGATAATGGGCTTTGAAATTGGACTCCGAAGTAATATCACATACTGAATGTGATTAAATATAGATAAACAGAGAACAATCAGTCATGGAACGAGAAACCAAAAAAGCAATTGTGAAAATGGAAATTTACTGCTGCAAACTGCCAAGAAAAGAGATTTGTCAAAGAAAGAGAAAATGGATCAGAAGATGGCCTGAGTTCAGGCAGCAGCTTCACTAATGAATGCAAAAAGGACTTTGTCTGTACTGCTGGGGAATATAATGATTTTTAAATCAAAGGGAGAGGTAGCACAGTGTTTCTATACAGCAAATAGTTAAAGGCCATCTATGGTAACTGTCATTACGTTTTTGAAATAACCTAATTTCTCTTAATGGGGAAAAATAGAGATGAAGCCTGATACTATACAACTCAAAGATTTGAATGATGAAGAAATTTAATAAAAATTAGAGGTGTTCTTCAGTGTCTGAAGAAAAAGGCCATATATGCAAACACAGAATCACAGAATAATAGAATGGTTTAGGTTGGAATGGACCTTAAAGATCATCTAGTTCCAACCACTCTGCCATGGGCAGGGACACCTCCCACTAGACCAGGTTGCTCCAAGCCCCATCCAGCCTGGTCTTGAACACATCCAGGGATGGGGAATTCACAACTTTCCTGGGCAACCTGTTCCAGTGCCTCACCACCCTCATAGTGAAAAATATGTTATCTAATCTAATATTCCTGATATCTAATCTCACGTTGAATCGGTAACATAGCTCCTAAGAAAAAACACACACAGGAAAGACACATTGGGCTGTTCTCCATCATCTTTGAAAGGTCACGGAGAACAGGAGAGGTGCTTGAGGACTGGAGAAAGGCAGATATCACTCCAGTCTACAAAAAAGGCAAGAAGGATGCAGGGAACTACAGTCCAATTAAGATCACTTCCATCCCTGAGAAGGTAATGAAGTGACTTGTTTTATATGTGATCTCCAAACATCTTAAAGAACAGGAAATCATTGGAAGCAATCAGCATGGATATACCAAAGGTAAATCATGCTTGGCCAATCTGATAGCCTTCTGTGATGTTATAACTGGATGGCTGGACAAGGGGAGAGCAGCAGATGCCATCTACCTTGACTTCAGCAAGGCTTTTGACACTGTCTCCCATAACATCATCAGTAGGAAACTGAGGAAGTGTAGGCTAGGTGAGGGCGCAGTGAGGTATATTGGGAACTGGCTGTGTGACAGGGCTCAGAGGGTTGTAATTAATGGAGCAGGGTCAAGTTGGAGGCCTGTAACCAGTGGTGTCAATACTCGGTCCAGTCTTGTTCAACATATTCATCAATGACCTGAACAAGGGAACTGAGTATATCCTCAGCAAGTATGCTGATGATACCAAACTAGGAGGGCTAGCTGACAGTCCAGAAGGCTGTGCTGCCCTCCAGCATGACCTGGACAGGCTGGAGAGCTGGGCAGAGAAGAACGATGTGAGGTTCAACAAGAGCAAGTGTAGGGTCCTGTACCTGGGAAGAAAGAGTTCCGGGCACCAATATAGGTTAGGTGGAAAGAATTTTGAGGAGAAGGATCTGGAAGTCCTGGTAGATAGTAAACTATCCATGAGCCAGCAGTGTGCCCTTGTGGCCAGTGGAATTCTGGGCTGCGTAAGGAAGAGTGTGGCCAGTAGGTGGAGGGAGGTCATTCTCCTCCTTTACTCTGCACTGGTGAGCCCACAACTGGAATACTGCCTCCAGTTCTGGGCTCCCCAGTTCAAGAGAGACAGGCAACTACTGGAGAGAGTCCAGTGTAGGGCAACAAAGATGATTAAGGAATTAGACCATCTCCCTTATGAGGAAAGGCTGAGATAGGTGGGACTCGTTTACTGGAGAAGACTGGGGGGAGANTGTAACCAGTGGTGTCAATACTCGGTCCAGTCTTGTTCAACATATTCATCAATGACCTGAACAAGGGAACTGAGTATATCCTCAGCAAGTATGCTGATGATACCAAACTAGGAGGGCTAGCTGACAGTCCAGAAGGCTGTGCTGCCCTCCAGCATGACCTGGACAGGCTGGAGAGCTGGGCAGAGAAGAACGATGTGAGGTTCAACAAGAGCAAGTGTAGGGTCCTGTACCTGGGAAGAAAGAGTTCCGGGCACCAATATAGGTTAGGTGGAAAGAATTTTGAGGAGAAGGATCTGGAAGTCCTGGTAGATAGTAAACTATCCATGAGCCAGCAGTGTGCCCTTGTGGCCAGTGGAATTCTGGGCTGCGTAAGGAAGAGTGTGGCCAGTAGGTGGAGGGAGGTCATTCTCCTCCTTTACTCTGCACTGGTGAGCCCACAACTGGAATACTGCCTCCAGTTCTGGGCTCCCCAGTTCAAGAGAGACAGGCAACTACTGGAGAGAGTCCAGTGTAGGGCAACAAAGATGAT
>VZRU01001486.1:176789-192163 GCA_013398155.1 Pedionomus torquatus | reverse complement strand
GGAGACCTTATTCATGCTTATAAGTATCTGAAGGGCGGGTTGAAAGAGAATGGAGCCAGACTCCTTCCAGTGGTTCCCAGTGACAGGACGAGGGGTGATGGGCACAAGCTGGAACATAGGAAGTTCCATTCAAATATGAGGAAAATCTTCTTTAGCGTGAAGGTGATGGAGCCCTGGAACAGGCTGCCCAGGAAGATTGTGGAGTCTCCTTCTCTGAAGACCTTCAAGCCCCCCCTGGATGCAGTCCTGAGTGATGTGCTCTTGGCAATCCTTCTTTAGCAGAAGAGTTGGACTAGATGATCTCTAGAGGTTCCTTTCAACTCTGACAATTCCATGATTCTGTAAAGGTGTGACAGAGAAGAAATACAACCACCTCTGACAACTCTTATACAAATGCCCACCACCCATGCCCTTCCCCTGCCTTACAAGGGCAGCTCTGTTTACTGGGACAGATGGCAGTGAAATATTCAGAAGGCACATGCTGGGGAAAGTTCTCCTCTATGTGGTACAAGTTGTAGAGATTCCAGAAATGTCCTGAGGACCCAACAGCTACTGTTACATGCCCTTTACAAGAAGATGTGTTCTGTTCTAGAAAGCTTTCAGTGCCAACAGGGGAAACACAACCAGGGAAAGTAAAACGTTTACAGTAACTTAGCTGGGTGGTAAGAGTAGAACCAGCATTCCCTCACACAAACGTTTTGTGGGTTTAGAAATACACCACTGTATTTCTGAGGTGTAGAACATATGTGGAGCAAAGATTAATTCTGCTCAAAGCTTTCCCATGGGCTTTTTTCAGCAACTGTGCTTCTTTTCATTTCTGACCCTCAATTTCCAGATTTGCTGTGTGCCCCTTTCCTTTATTGCTGTTGCTATACAGCTGAGCTCTCTAATGCATTTAATACATCCATCCTGTACAGCACAAGCTGTTCAGCATGAATGTATTGCTCTTTCTTGTCTCTTCTGTGTTCCCATGACATGATTGTTGACAGGTTTTGAACACACCACAGATAGAAAGGAGGGGAACAAGAAACGAACCAAACTAAAATCCCAGGCAACGAGATTTCTTGCTTCTGAAACCTCTTATTGCTTTAAGTTTGATGAGGAAGTTCATTTATAACCCTGTTTTAAAGTGAGTTGCCTATTCTACCTTCAGGATCCTAATTGCTTTTCAGATTGTGTATATCATTAATATTGTATATCTTCATTTTCTAGCCTAGGTAGTAATCGAGCGTTCAGTCATTGTTATACTCACCATTCTGCCAACATGTATTAAAATGAAGCAATTAACTATTGTCTTAAATGGAGTTTAGAGGTAAGGCTCATTAGTTTTAAACCCATTACAATTAAGTGGGATGATAAATGTGAAATTATTTTATCGCAGCTTTGTACAGAAACCTTGTTTGATTATGCAGAGTCAATGTTCACTTTGTACTGCACTTCTGCAGTTCATCTGGCCCTATTTTATGAAAACACCAGTCATTACACGGACACTCTTATAACTGGGAAATCTATACCCATTCACAGTCCCTACATTTGACATTGGAGTTTTCCTGACTCACACCCAGTACAAGGCAACACTGCCTGGTGAGCACTAGATCTGTCACCTTCAAAGTGCAGTCCCAAGACATATTTCTTTTCAATTTTTGCCCTTTGGTGTCCGATTTTCCCCCTCACTACTTATGGGTATGGCAGCTTAGAAAGGCCCATTCATTAGCAGAAGGGGGTGGCTATTCCTCCGTTTCCTTGGTGAGTCTTTTCATTGTACCAATGAGTCTCTCCACGGTACCATATGTGCTTCTCTCTCCTGGTTAGCTTGTTGTGAGGAAAGATGTCCTTCTAGAAGATCTGATTTCAGAGGCTGATTTCGCTCCTACACTCAGCTCAGCTATGAACCTTTCAGATGAAGTCTTTTCCTAATTAAGGTCCTTAATGCAGACGAACCTAATGATGTAGTTACGTGTTGAAGAACAAGGTCAGAGAGATGAAGACTCCTGATGAGGTCCAGAAGGAGAACTCAGGGGCATAATGTTAAGGAAAATGATTAAGTACCTGGCAGAATGAAGGCCTCAGGATCTAAATATATCCAGCCAGGTTTGCAGATACTGGTGTCAGCCTCCTCAGAAGCCTCATACCACACCAGCTCAGACCTGAAGAAAATACAGATGCGTCACTCCTTGAAAGTTTCTCCTTTAACACATGACTTCCAGGGTGGTATTTAACCATATTCTCTGTTTTGGCTTGTTCTTTCTCAAGTGTCATAAGGGGAAGAAATATTATTAGTTAAGATAGGAGAGCCTGAGAAAAAAATAAATGATGATCAGTCAGGAAATGCTTCCTTAGGGCATAACTCTAAAAAGTACAGCTTTTCTGTGCCTCTGGCTAGCAGCAGAAGAGAGCACTTTGAAGTTGTCTCCCCAGTTCTCAGAGATGGGGTATTGTTGTCTGGATATTTAAGTGTACTTGCTCTTGCAGCACACATCTTCTGGTGTAGCTTTCATGTCACTTGAGAGGTAAATTGCATCACTGCTTTGCTTATATTAATTTTAGAATATGGAGGAAAGCCACCAGAGTAAGGAATGATCCGGATCTGCCTGGCTCCACACATCTCTAGCTCCCTCCCGATTTCCACAATGAGATAAAAGGGGCACAGTTGGTAAACGCCTCTCTGAAACCTGCCAGGCTTTCCTCTCTGTGACTGCTTTGAGAATCCTTGGGCTGTCTGCAGAAATGCTGCTATTGTAGTCCGTCCTCCAATCTGCTCATGGTTGTTCAGCCACACTGCTAAAGCCAAGGGGAGTCTGGCTTCCATCTGCTGGGAGGTCATAATCAAATGTCTAAGAAATGCCTAAGAAAATTGAACTGAGTCACAAATTATCTTGCTCATCACAGAAATACCACTGGCAGACAAGGAGGACTGTTCACTCACAAATCCATCAGTGAGCCCCCAAGACAGACAGAGGGACTGCATCAGGTCCTCAGCAGATGCTCAGTCTGGGGATATGTGCTCTGGGGTGTCAGGTTCTGAAGTGATGGAACTGTGTGAGTTTCCTGAGATAAATCTCTCTTTGGAGTCTCTTCAGGATTCACAGTTGCTTGTTTGCATGGCCATGCAAAGACCTGTTTTTTCAGTTCATTAGCCAAAATGAAAAACTGGGCAGGGAACAGTGGGGAAGAGGAAAGCATTTATCTCAGTTGAAAGTCAAAACCTTTGCAAATGGGAAAGTAACAAATAATTCATGTCATATTGGATAAAATCTTGTACTTTGTCCAAAATAAAATGCTTATGTAAGGAGCCTTTTTCATGTCTGAATGTGTAATAAAGGCAGTCAAATCAAATGAAATCTGACTTTGAATGAAGGTCCCTTCCTTTTAGAAAAGTCAAAGCAAGAGGTGACAAGGCAAGCCAGAAGCCTGCAATGTGCTAAGAAAATAACAGAAAAATTTAGCCTGGAAGGGATGTCTGGTGGTCTCTGGTCCAGTCTTCATCTCAGGGGAGGGCCAGCTTAGATCTTCTTTCTTGAAGCCATATTCAGTTGAGTTTTGAATGTCTCCAGAGATGGAGATTTCAACAGGTGTCTGGGCAGCCATTAAGCAAGATAGTCATGGAGTACCACTAGATGTACTTCTACCAGTGGGGAAATCAGGAATGCGGACACACAGAATCAAAGAATCCTCCAGGCTGGAAGGGACCTCCAAAGGTCATCTAGTCCAACCCCCCCGCAGTTGCAGGGACACCCTCAACTAGACCAGGTTGCCCAGGGCCTCATCGAGCCTCACCTTGAATATATCCAAGGAAGGGGCCTCAACCACCTCCCTGGGCAACCTGTTCCAGTGTTCCACCACCCTCAGAGTAAAGAAATTTTTTCTAATAAGTATTTTTTCTAATGTTCGACTGTGAATGATGAACTGTTGAGTTAATGAGTAAGGCTGGACCCATGTTGTGCACAGGTCACATCACCGTAACACCTGGGTACCACACTGACTGATGGTGCTGATTCTCAGCACATGAGTTTCATGAGGAGAGACAGTGCCTTTGGAAACTTGCAGAAGGATTCACTATTCTTTCACTGGATCTGCAGATAGAAATTATAAAATGTCAAATGTGGCCCAAAGTGAGGCCAAAAAAGCCAGTTTGGAGCTGGCCAGAAACTCTTTTGATAGGCAAGTGAGATTTGGAGATCATATAAAACATTATCACTTTGGCTTGTAAAAACCTTTCCTTGAGATCCAACCATCTTGAACAGTTTTCAGTGATAATTACTTCTATAAATTCAAAGGCTTCCCTTTTGCCAGTGGTTTGACCATTTAAATTGTAACATCTTATGCAGCACACAATCTAAAATAACAAAATTAAAAAAAAAACAGATGCTGGTTAAACAAATGCAGTTGATCTTTTCCAGGAAAAAAATATTTCAGTAAGGAAAAGTACATTATTTCAAACTATTCTGTTAGGGGAAAAAAAGCCCACAGGTCACAAACAAATAACACTGAGGTTTTGTTTTCATCATAGTACCAGATTAAATTTCAAATCTGAGAATGCTTCCTGGGTCAGAAATTTTGTTCTTATTTCCTGGGAGAGCAGGTGATGGAACAAAGCAGACTCCAGAGAAGCTACAGATACTCTGAAAACCTGTAAGTAATATTCCAGGAAAGGTCCTTTGTGGTTTTGTTTGGGTAGTACCGCTTTGATGTAATCAAGAAGAGAATTTGTGCCTTTCTGAGGCAGTTTCACAGAATTAGTCACTGCCGTTCTTCAGTGTCAAATCCTCAGGAGCCAGCAGATTCATACTTTCAGGAAATAAATAAGACCAACACTGAATTATTGACTTCAGCAGTAAAATTCCAGGCAGTGAGCCTCACTCCTCTTGTTTGGAAAGGGAATTTAAATGAATGAAACTCAAAACATCTGACTTAGAGTCCCATTCTGCAGATGGCTTGTAACTCCTGTAAATCACTCTCAATTTCCAGCTTACCTGAGAGTTTCTGCTCATGGTACAATCACTCTGATTTTAAAAAAAAAAAAAATTTAGCTGCATGTATAGGAAGCTTAGTCACCTGCCTTCACCCACAAGTCCTGTGTTTACCCAGAAAATAATGGCAGTGGATGCACTGATTTATCAGATTAGACATGACCCTGCTTCATATCTTGCTCAGAACAGAGTGCCTGTGATTAGTAGCTGTCTGTGAAATATTGAAAGTGAATTGAGACTTAGCGGTCTCATCTGACTCCCTAATGGTCTATAATCCCTCCACATGGGGGTTGAGATGAGTTGATGTGACGTAATTTGTAATTAGGCAGCTTGAATAGCAGAGAGCCTTCAGCTAGCTGGGTAAATCCCGCTTTCTCCAGGGAGTGTGTTTTACACAGCGTAAGGGGAAAAAAAAGCAGCAAAGCAACCACACAGCTTCCAACAAAGCCAAGAAACAGCCACTCACGCTGCCCATGGCTCCTTGCTTTGCTTTCGCCTTGCCTGCTGCAAATAACCTCTTCCCTAGGAGGTTCCCTATGCCTGATAATGTGGCTTGTTTCCAGAAACAAGGGTTCCTTCCCATACTGGTGATGTAAATATCCAAGTCGTGCCTCTAAAGAAAAGGAAAGCAACACTGCATTCATTCAGATCCTCATTTCATGCCTATTTATATCACTGCTGACTTCAGTAACCCTGAAATAATTTTATCCCTGTTTGCAGCAGATTTAATGGTCGGTTGTCACTCTATTTTAAACATTAATATCACAATTTATTTCTATAAACTGAAACCCAGGTGTTTTCTTAGGATTAAAAAGATGTTTCTTGTCTTCCTACTCTTAAATTTCCTGCTACAATTTGGAAAGAGTTGGACCCTGTGGATTCTGACTCTAAATCCTTGCTAGAGCAAAGGGGTCATTGTCAGGGCTCCTGGGGATATAAGCCTTGCTCTGGAGAGGACTGTTTCATATTGCAAGTTCCTTTTAAGCCACTGTATTTTCACTGTTCAGCCTCCAATTCAAGATTATCTTCTCCCATCTGTTATTTATCCTACCGGTTACATGACCTGTGGATCACCCAGCTTTTCTTTTAAAATCTCATTCTCATTCTGTTTCATGCAGGTTTTTCTGTGTCCATTCATTACTTGCTGCTTATTTGTCAAAAAAATAAAATAAAAATAAAAAAAAATTGCCAGCATGCAGTTTTACCAGAAATAGTAGTAAGATGCATAATGTACAACAGAAGCGCTTCTGCACACTTCTGTACCTGTGTGAGTTAATTAAGTATTACTTCAGTGTCATCTCTCTGCCCTGAGTGTGTCACCCCTGCGTTACACAGGGACAGCAGAAGTCGGGAAAAGGACACCAGTAGCCATTGCAGCCCCTGACAACGTGCAGATGGCTATGGTGTGAGATTTTGCATGTGTGGTGCTTCTTGAACAAACACCTACCCACCAGTGTAAGTTGAAAATTGATATTAGAAATTTTCACAGACTGCTTTCTCACTGACCCCTGTAATTTGCGCTCCTAAGCACCTAACGCTGCCTGTGTGTGAGCACACAGCTTTGCAGAACTACTCTGGCAAAAGAAACAAGGAGCAGCTTTGCCAACATTCTTGAATTGTTGTACTTCTGCCTTTCTGGGTTACAGAAGGGTTTTGACTATGCTTATTCTTACTGAGATATATGGTGGATGTTCTAGTGCTTAAGGTGCGACCTTGGACCAAAAGGAAAATCCTCCCCTGCCCAAATAGTTCTAATTCAACTACAGCTATTGCACCTGAAACAAAGATTAATGCAAAGCTGTACTCTGGACTCATGTTAAGCAGAGGTTTAACAAGTAGTTTGCACAAGGTCCCTTTTGGCTTTAAAGATACTCTTCCTGCCTTCTTTCTTACTAAATAATTTCTCAAGAGGGAGGCTGAAAATGTGATATTCTTGCTACTGATATGCACTTTGCATCGTATTGCATCTTTAAAGTTTTACTCAGGGCTGTGTCCTATTGTGTGGGGGAAGTGGAGGGAAAGTCACTGTTGACCTCAGGGAAATCAGCGCTTAATTTAATAGAATAAAACAAGTAACTGTGAAAACTTGGGGAAGGCAAGGCCTGGAAGCATGCTGTACAAATGGAAGGCAGAGGCTAATGGGAGTAGTTCAGACAGGAGGAGAATATATGGAAAGTTAAACCCTGATTTTTTCCATTTTAACTCTTTTTCACTGCAATCCCTTGCTCAGGCTGCTTGAAAAGCAGAATTAGTCCCAACCGTTTTGTTCCCATTCCCATGTAAAATATAATAACTTTTTGCCAGGTGTTAAATTCTTTAAATTCTTTACATTCTTTGGTCTTGTAAAATTGTTGATATTGCTTGGTGCTGTGCCCATCCTTTTGGTCAGGATCTGGATATACAACACTTGTGACTTACTGTTTACAGAGGGCTGCTCCAACCAGGATGCGGAGCAAAGCCTCCTGTGCTCAAACTCAGCGTCGTACCCACCAGTTGTACTCCCTGGTGCTCCCTCTTTCATGTGCGTGAGCAGATTTGTGCTACATGAAGGACAACTAATGATATCCCTAGGGAAAACACAGAGGTACCTGGCACCATCTTTGCCCTTCAGTGATGAAAGATGGGGAAGAAAAGCTAGGAAATAAATATTACTCCTGTTACAGGTGGGCTCTGGCTGCTGAGTTCATGGGCGTACCTTTCTTTATTTCATATGAGGTCAAACATCTACTTCCAGCCTGGGAAGGAAGCAGGAGGGCCAAGAAAGGCTGCTGGCTTTCTCCAGACTTGATTTCCTCCATCCCTTCAATCCTGCAATCAAAAACATTGTCCTAAATGGTTGAAAACTGATAAAGTCCAATCAGGTTTTAATGGGTCACCCATAAAAAAGAAAGTGCTATTTGCTCTGCCTGTTACATGGTGCTAAAAGAACAGAGACATGTTTCTCTTCAGGGAAAACTCAACTTTCTACTGACGTAAAAAGAGGAGCCATGACTGTTCTCAGCCACAAGAGGATCCAGAGTGTCCTCATGTTCCCTAAACCCCTTTGCTAAACTCACCTCAGGCATATGCCTTAAAATGCTGACTGTTGCTCATGAAAAGAAAAAGCAATCTCTTATGTCCCCTTGCCCCACTACTGCCTAGGTCTGCGCCGAGTAGATGGGTTCTGGCAGCTGTGTGCAAAGCCACATCTGAGTGGAAGAAAAATACCTTTTCCACAACACCAAACTAAAGGCAATCTTTTTTTCCTAGGCAGAATTTAAAAGCCATTACCCATCACATCCAGAGTATTACTGGAGCTGTCAAGAGAAAGGAATCAGCGTAGAAACATCATTCCACTGGGAAATGTAAAATGGCAACAAGTTGGTCCCTCTACAATATGTCCAATGCTTAATATAAAATGATGTACAACTAACCTGCAATGAGTTCTGTGCAGGAACTCTCTTCTGGGATGCTTGTTTGTGATTTTCTTGCTTGTTCAGAAAAATAGTTTCTTATAAAAAAAAAAAAAAATCCCTTCCCTCCTTCCCCCTTTTTTTTTCGAGCACAGAACAATGAAGAAGCCAATCGATTCAGCTGCTAATGTGATCATGGGTGGATACGTTTCATTTATGAGGATTCTATAGTGATTATAACTCCCTCTCAGTTCCTTTCCATGCCGTACTCTCTACAACATGAGTAAGAAGTGGCTTCAGGCATTTTCCTTCTGTGGAGGATGAAGTATGGGCTCAGTGATCAGGTCCTCTCCTCTCTGGTCTGCTCTCTGTCTTTGATGCTTTGTGTTCTTCTCTCTTCCATTTGCTTTCCTCTCACGTGCTTAGTCTCTTGCCAAAACTTCACTTGACATTCCAGCTTTGATTAACCTATGCCAGCACATGGATTTTCCCAACGAGAACTCAGGGACATTGGAAGAATTTCCTGTGAGCACTTGCCCTGTGCTCCTTCAGATTTGATTTCAGCTCCCAGATTGAATGCCAGACTAGCAAACTGTGCCAAAGTGGCTAGCAGCTGCAACCTCTTGTGTCTTTCCTTCTTCATGATCTTGTCCTTTCTTCCTTCATTCTCCTTGTTTTTCTTGCTCTGACTTTGAGGTCTCATGCTTACTCTGTATTCCCAGTTCTTTTCTCCATTGGTGAATCCTGCACTCCCAGCCATTGCCTGTCTTTATTTCTTGCATAGCTTCCTTTCCTGAATTGGTCCACTCTCGCAATACTCAAATACTTCTGAGGGAAAAAGCAGTGTTTGTATCACTTTGTTACCTAAATTAACTTTACAAGCCATTACCCATCACACCCAGCATATTACCAGGCCTGTGATCACCTGCTTCCCTAGTAACTTTATCACCTCCCTGTTTTTTTTCTCCTCTCAACTCACCAGGAATGCTGGTGACAGTGATGAATTCAAGTTTATACTCCTTCGGCCATTTTTCTGTCTTGCTCTTCACCTAACTTTTGATTCTTCCTGAACACTCACTGATGTTTTTTTGAACACATCTCTAGGTCTCTATTCTCTCTCTGACCTTGATGATTAGGCTACTTCTGATTGAATTTCTCAGGCTTTTTCAACACTTTATTGCCCATACTGTCTTACAGTATCACCTCTCTTCTATCCTTGTATCCATGTTTTCTGTTGCATATTTTCATAGATCTTTTTCTCATGACTTCTGTTCCGTAAGTGGTACCAACCACATTCCTCTCTTCACCCATGTGAATCCATGCGTTCCAGTAATCACCTATGTCCTGTAATCAGCTTTCTCTGCCAACTTCCCATCATGCTTCTTGGCATCCCAGATGCATCACGATCACCTGGATTCTCCCTACACAAAACACTAAATAGGATGGTGGCCTAAGGTAGAGATTTCCATGGGAGAGCTTTGGTGCTGAAAAGTTTTCTGTGCATTTTGCACTTCCACGTAAATTCAGATGAGTTATTTGTAAATAAACATTGCAGAAAATGCATTTTATGTGTGACCCAAGCATTTGTAAAAGTTAGGTCATAGGCAAGCACATCTTTACTATACAGACAAAGTTTTACAGTAGGAATTTTCCAGGGCCAGCTAGACACTATGTCCTATTAAGATGATGTGTTGTAACCACTGTTCCTCCCTTAGGATACCGCAAAGAGTCATTCCTTATATATTATTTACACTGAGCTCTAGCCTGGGTAAATATATATGGTAATGCTGAGTGTGTCATTTTGCAACTGGCTATATTCATGCTATTTTACTTGCTGTGGTAATACTCTTATTTGCAGTGGCCGTTTCATCAGAATATCCTTCAGTGGGACTAGTGTGGTCTCTCAGGCTGTGGTGCATACATTTTCTGAGGGATACAGAGAAAATTGAAATAGAAGCGATTATTTTTTAAAATCCCATGATGTTTGTCATTTAAGCTGTAAATCAGCTGCACATTACACAGATACATTACTGTTTTTTAAAGTGTTTGTATTTGAAAAGCAACTATGGAGGAAGCTACAAATTCCCTCTGGACTTCCTGCCATTAGAATATTGTAATCACGCAGCAACTTCATCCTAATTTTGAATACAAAGGACCTGATTTTCATTAATGTTAAAGACCCCCAGGCGCTTTCTAGCTAGAGCAAAGGAGTGTTATCTGGAGCAGCTCAGACCTCTTCAGGCTGGTGAGGATCACCCTTGGTCCCACCAAGCCGCCTGCCTTACCCAGCCTCTCACTGTACCTGGTCTAGGGAACCCCAAGGACTGGGGTGGCACCTGGGGGTGGCACCTGTGTAACAGCAATTCATAGATTTTTCTGCCCTGAACTTGTACAATCATTCTTTTTAAGTCTGTGCAAACTTTCAGGATTTAAAACACCTACGCCTCTGACAAAACTCTCACAGCTTAAATATTCATTGTGTAAAAACTACCCTGTGTTTTTATTTAAACTTGCCACCTCACATCATCTCTCGATGGCCCCTAATTCCTACATTATGAAGCCTAAGTGCAGTCTTCACCTTGCCACCTCCACTGTGATGGTCAAAGCCTGTAACTCTGCTCAACAGTTCTGCTCAGACTAATCACTTTTTGTATAAAAATAATTTCATACCTCTATTCACCTTTGCAACCCTCCTCTGAGCATTCTCCAATTGTCTATATCCTTTTCAAGATGTAAGATTAAAGTCATAAACATCACTTCAGATGTGGGATCGTTTAATGGATTCATATACTGGCATAATGATGTTTTTCTTTTATTCTGTATTATTTCGCTTTTTCTTTTTTTTTTTCTTTTTTGGTTGCTAGTGAGCATCCAGCTAATACTCATATGAAAGCGACTTTTCTAGCCTCAAAATGTTTTTCTTGAGTGGTAATAACTAGCTCAGAGCCCATCATCATGTACGCAATGTTAAGATTGTGCTTTCTTTTTGGGTTTTTTAAATGAAGTGTATTGCTTCACGCTTAGGTGTTAAATTTCACCTGCCACTTTATCACAAAGTCACATAATACTGTAATTCTTCTGCAATTCTTTGCTGTTAGCTTGTCTGTTGTTACTCTGAATAATAAATTACCAGCAAGCTTCCCCACCTCACTGATAAAACTCTTCTCCACATCCTCTATGTATAATTTGAAAAGTCCATGTACTGGAAACAACCATAAAACAAAACTGGTGACACCCCTACACAATCCTGGCCTTTTACTCCTATCTTTCAGCCAGCTGCTCGTCCATGCAAAGTCTTCTGCACTCATATATAAAACCAACTAATTTTTTGTAGAATTTTTGGTAACATAGTTTCTCAAAAGCCTTTAGGAAATGTAAGGAAATCTGTCATCTGATGACAAGAGTCCTTTTTCCACAGACAAGATTCCTTCAAAATACTCTTAACAGTCTCATGCAGCATGACCTTTTTACTACAGCAGTCTTGACTTTTCCTAATATACCCCTATTTTCATCCTTGCAAATGGCATTTTTCATGCTTCCTAGTTTTGTTCTATGCTACAGCTTCTACTAATTTACCCATATGAATGTCATCCTTTCCCAAAGCTAAAATTCCCTGATTATTTTTGTCACTGTCTTTTACATTGGTATCATATCTGGTCATTATATGGCCGTCTACTCCTCTGCAATTAAGACAGTTTTAAACAAAAGACTAGGTGTTACCTAGTAGCTCACCTATTTTATACTTCACTACCTTTAGTTTTTGGTGAATACCATCTAGTCTCTGCCTTTTGCTGTACTTCACTAGGTCAGTGGTCTTATTTGGCCTGATTTTTTCTCTACAGCCCTTGTTATACCTTGATCATCTTTTGGCACTCCAAGCTTCTTGTAAATGATGTGTCCAGAAAGGTTATGTGAAGGCTTAAACAAAAAGAATACTCACTTATTCTTCATTATGGGGTTTGGGTCACATTCTGCTTGTGTATTTATTCTGATAGAATGTATAATTCATTTTTTTTTCTTTTAGGTACAACCTCAGCTACCTAAAAACTGTTTTCTTTTAAAAGCTCATGTTACCTTGTTCTCTAACCATGCTGACATTCCTTCTGCTTTGGTTTTGGGTCGTGGGGTTTGGTTTGGTTTGGTTTGGTTTGGTTTGGTTTGGTTTGGTTTGGTTTGGTTAGTTGGTTGGTTTTTTTGTTTGTTTGTTTGGTTGGTTGGGGTTTTTTTTGTGGTTGGTGGTTTTCTTTATTTAAATGCATAAATAATATGCATTTTCTTTGTATTTGAATATGTTATATTTAAACAATTTAAAAGTTATCTAAGCTGCATCCCAGCTTTTTACCTTTTCAGATGAAACTAAAAGCTAAAGGGAAGAAAGCTGTTAGACGTTTGGGCATTAAGTGCTGTGTCAGATGGGATTGATTAGCTAGTTCTCTAAGCACAGTGACTTTACAAGGACTGCATAATCCAGACAGAATGTACTAATCTGCCAGCTGAATTCAAAGATCTCTGAGAGAAACCCTTAATCGATAGGAAATTTTTGAGCCGTTCACCCCTCTGCCTTTGCAGCCTGTACTCAAATCTCTGCTCCCTCCCAGCCCTCCTGGATAAAAGATGATCCACTGCAGCATGTAGAGGCTCTGCTCAAGTAAAATAGTGACAAAGATCCCTTCCCTCTCATGGGCCACAGGCATTTCTCAAGAAAAATAGCATTGATTAAAAATCCACACATACGTGGGGCCTGTGACTTGATTAAGGAGAGCAAGAAGGTAACAAATAACTGGGTAAAGCCACGTGGTGGTTCAGGTGATAGGTAATTTGTCCTTCAGACAGATCCAGCTAGAGCTTCTGAAACACCTGGAAGAGAATCCCGCTGCTTGAATGCCAGACAGCTTTAAAACAGGGGACCAGGGAGCAGAAATAGAGGTGAGCAGGTTGATGGTCCAATTGTCTTCTCTGGAGCAGATATTCTGTTTTCAAGACTTGACCAAGGCAGTGATGGATTCCTGGGGTCTAATGCAGTGTGGTTTCCAATAATGTCATTCAGCTGATTAACTCAACCATGCTGTAGTAAATTCAAACTTCTTAATTTGAATAGGAATCAGGGAAATGAAGGTGTGTATGAAGCAATTATACTTGTTTTGCATCTGTAGCTTTCCTCATCTGCAGATCTTTTTTCAAATCCTAACTCTAAACCCATGGATTATATACTTCTTGTCTTCAAAAGATAGCAAAACAGGTCACATGGTTTAACAGAGCCTGCTTTAGCAGCTGAATTCCAGCTGCCTTAGTACTATTTCACAATGGAGTTAAATAATTCCCCCCCCCTTTTATTTTTCTTCAGAAAAAGTCTAAGATCTCTGGGAGTGATGTTTTTCATAGAACTGGGCAAGAAATACTATTTTGTGATCTCAGAACCTCCACCAGTTCAATGGCCCATTTAGTGATTTTCCTTTGCCCTGCAAAATCCATGTATTAGAAATGGAGGGTGTGTACAGCTAAACACTGCTGAACCACATAATTACTGATTGCCTCCTACAACAGTTATGCCCCACTAAGATAAAATAGTTAAGTGCCTCATAACAAGTAAATCATTATCTGAAAAATAGAGCCTTTGCTTAGTCAATGTTCAGAAGACGTGAAAGCTCTGTAGGTAATGGCTCAGATAAAGTCGTGAATGACATGAGAACTTCACTGTGTAATCTTGTTGTATACACATGGTCTTAGCAGGCCTTGTGGAAGGAACTTCTATTGTCTCGTATGCAGTCTTTACGACAAGGCTACATCTAGAGGTCTTCGCTGGTGCAGGGCCACGCTGTGCTGAGGACTCTGGATATAAAATGTGTATAACAATGGAGCAGCAGGAGCTAGTAAGATTATAAGATCAGTTATGAAGTACTTATGTTAAACCTTCTTTGAAGTCAGAAAGATTTTTAATGCAACAGTTCTCGAGTTGAAATTCAGTCCTTTCAAGACTTACTACTTGCTTCTTAAAATTGCTACAGACTATTGGGTCAGGTAGTCTTCTTACATATCAAGGACAAAAGGCTTTCATTTAGGTGTTCACACAGAGTTTATACAGGGAGCCTAAACTGCAGATAATCTTTAAGCACCTATGTAGAAATAGTGTGTTTCTCCTCTGATGCTGTTGCTGAAGTTCTTCTAAACAAAGCACTTATAGGCCATAAACTTGCAGCAACAAGGTTTTTTTTTCTCTTCCTTTCCAGTCAACTCATAAAACTCTTCCTCTAGTGAAGAAGTGGAGGGACTAAACTTTAAGTGTTCAGAAATCTAGGACTGAATCGTCCATCTCTGAAGGGAGAGAGGCTGAAAACACATTCTGTCACTTGTTTAGTGACCAGCACAGCCCAAACCACAGTAACATACAGGTTGCAGACACCAATGCATCTGCTGAATTGCAAAGGGCTGAGGTGGTCCCAATCTAAATGGAGAAGCAAGGGGTTCAGCGGCAACTGAATCTTGCAACAGCAAACTAAATGCCACAGAGCCAAGGGTCCATATTTCCATCCAGGTGATGCTGAACAAGTGTACAGCTGGTATATTGTGCAGTAGATGCAATACGTTCAACACACATCAGAGCCTATGTGCCCATGCTGTAGTGCAGCTGATGTGTTACACTTGAGGAAATATCTAAATGTTTTGGACCTTTTTTTTTTTTTTTTTTTTTTTTTAATTCCACAACAGCAATATTTCCTGAAGAGGAAAAGAAAGAGAAAATGTGATGACAGACAGCAAGCAGGAAAGCTAATGTCTCATCTACTGGGTTTGTTCCTCATAGCTTTTAATCCATATTTCATACTCTGTTAATTTGGAAAGCTTTGCAGATGAAAGCTACAAAAATCATTTTAGTGTTAGAGTTGTCTTAAACCAGGGCGCTTAGGTTTGCCCATCCAGCTAATAGAAGAGATTAGGATCAGCTCAGATTGTTGTTATGGGAGTACTGATGTGCAGGAAAAGTTCTGCTTCTGAAAAGGCTCTTTAACCTAGAAAG
>VZRU01001486.1:152509-176749 GCA_013398155.1 Pedionomus torquatus | reverse complement strand
ACAGGGAGTGAAAAAAAAAAAAAAAAAGTAAATTTGAAAGAAGGATGTGTTTTGTATCAGCATGATGATATAACTGCTGGAAAAAATTCCCAAAAGAAATGATGGATTTTCTATTTGTTTGTTCTGATAGCCAGCACAGGTTTCTGGAAAAAAATATTATAACCAAACTCAAATTTCTGGGCTAGACAACAGTATTTGTCTGTTAACTGTAATGATGAGGGACACAAAGGAGGTCAAAATAAGGGATCTAATGATCCATTTAGTATATAAAGTCCTCGGAGTTCATGAAGCTGATCTTGTACCTGGTTTCATTAGGACTGTAGGGATGCATGTTACCCCACCTGTATGACCTGACCTTATTATTTATTTGCAATTAGACAGATGGTAATTGTCACTTCATGTAATACTCAGCAGCCTACTGCATTTTTAGGAAACAGGGCATTACCCTGGAGGGATAATATGTGCGGTTGTGTTTGACCAGGTAATGACATGACCCTGAACAGGGGTTTCAGTTTAAGCTTTCAAAAGAAAAGGGTATCAGAGAAGAATTTCATACCAGTTTTAACTGAGATTACTTTAGTTCACTTCCAGTATGATTTCTTTCTTTTTCTAAAGAACGTAGATCCTCTAACATCAGGGCTATCTTCTGCATTGAGTCAGCAATATTATTGACACAGCTTGGCCAAGACTTTGTCTTCATCTCAATTTCTTTTAAGAAGATGCCACACTGAAATAAGATGCACTTAGCAATGTAGGGTTTTAAAATCTAACTCCCTGAATTTTGTCCATTCTTCAAATACCATCTTCTGATTTTCTAAAGAAAAAAGGCATGTCTCTCCAAAATCAAACAACTTTAGAGGAGATAAGGGGCCTCATTGCCATTTTTTGCATTTTTAGTCCTATGAGAAAATCAAAGAGGAATTGTTACAAACAGTTCTCAGATCCTCTAATATGTTTATTAGAAAAAATGTTGTCTTTCTCCTTTTCACTGGGTTGTAACAGAAAAAAATAAATAAAAACACAATCTATTATCAAGAGTGAAACTTGGCCTTAATTCAATGCTGCTTAAATAAGCACTTTTGATACATTAGCTGAAAATCTATGCATGTGCTTAAATGTGTAGTTGAATCAGGACTTTTCCATGTCCCAAGACAGATTTCATTCAGCCTTTTTTCTCTTGCACAGCTAGAGTTTGAAATAGGAGGATGTGTAGGTTCATATTTAACCCTTCCCTCTGTTAAAAATAATTAACAAAAATGCCTAATAGTTGGCTCAGTCACTGGTAAAAATAACTTGCTCCTCTTGACATAGTCAGCATAGGGGTACAAATCTCTGGAGATCACCCCATGCCCCACCATCTTCAGCCCTCTGGCAGTCTAACCACCTGTTTTCCAGAAGCTGGAGACAGAGCTATGACCCACACTGGGATCAGCTTCTCAAGCAGCAGTAAGACCACTCTTCCATGAAAACCGGCAAATACGTGCAATGCTGCTGACCCAGTGGGAAGGTGAAAAAAAGCTGCTGCTCTTCCTAGTAGTCTTTGCCAAGCTGGCACTGCAAAACCTGCCTCCTTCTGAAGGCAGTGTCCTTGGAAACCACTTATCCACATTATCCATTATCGTCCTGTCTTATTAAGAAGGCTGCAATTTTCTCTGTCTTTTATTAGGAAGATATGTGATGATAAATCTTAGGTGTCCATGCTCTTACCTCTCCATCTATCACCACCAGAATAACAAAGCTACAAAAGCTTAACTCTGGGAGATGAAAATTATTGAAATGAATAGCAACTGAGCCTTCTCTGTCCAATCTTATTTCGTGCTCTCTCCTTCCTCTTTTCTCTGCTTACTCTTGAGAGGGGAGCTCTGTCAATTATCAGGCATCAACAGAATCAGAAAGGAATCATTGGGGTATGTCTATCTGCACCTTTCCTTGTATCACTTGTTCTCTCCCCTCTGTGCAAACCCCTGGCAATTTTTTTCCCCCACTCTTGTCTGTCACTGTCTATTTTATTTTTTCATCAGCTCCACCATTAATGTATCTGAAAGCTGTGCAGGATGTTTCAGGTACCACACAGAGACCAGCAGTCTCTCAAAAGTGAGGGCAGCAAACACACAATAGAGGAAAAAAACTAACAAAATATGATTCCTTCATTGGCAAGATTTGCTCACACTGTGAAGCAAATGGACTCCTTTCTACAGCTCTGGACAAAATATTTCATTCTTGAACATCCCCACAGTTCTTTTCTGCCTTGTACAAAACGTAGATTATGGAGATTTTATTCTGTGACTTGCAGTTTCCATTTATATTATGTCACTTGACATAATTTAATTGTATTTTGAGTTGGCCACACTGGAACTGCAAATCTAGTGCTCATTCCATGATCAGTCCCAGTGAAGGGACCGAGCCACGTACAACTGGCATCTTGACCAGGTGTCCCTAATTCCTGAGACCAGGAATTAATTTCCCATGGGAAGGAAAAGGGGAATCTATTCCTGTCTCTCCTTCATCATTATCACTTTTGTAGGAAGCAGGAGGAGAAGGGTTTGCATCCTTTCCCCTTTCTTCCATCATTTCCCTGTGAAGGACACACTCCCTGTTACCTTCTGGGTGAAGTTTTACCCTGGTGGAGCATCAGCCAGGGGACAGGTAGTGGGGCTGCTGGTTAGACAGGATCTGTGTACAGCAGGAAGAAGGCAACACACAAATCATTGTACCAGTTGCTGCAGGTGTGAGCGAGAAGTGTGCCCCATCTGCACCTTTGTCTGAATTAATCTTATTTAATTTGGGCATTTAGATGTGTTGTTAATCCAATCGTTTCAACAGTTGGAGCAGGAGTCACTTACTAGAGCATCTTACTGCTCTGCTAAGCACAGCAGAATCGGTGGCCTATTAATTTCATAGCTGAGGGTGCTTCAAGTAAGTAATTTGGGGAGAGTGAAAAGTGAGGACTGTGGACCTTCACTCTTGAAGAGAATGATTTTTATTTTTTTTCTGTAGTGAAAGTGGTCAATATTACTTTAAGACCTTAGACAAAATACTTAGGGAAACTGTCTAAGAAATATTCCTATAACTTCCTCTTCTAACCTATATGATAAAGGAAATAAGGTGTGAATACAGACTACTCTCCAATTTATTCTAAGGAAGTGTGAGAGTGGATATGTACTGAAGAAGCTTGACTAATATCGCCTCGGCAACATAGAGAAGTGGATGGGTCATAAATCAACTTCATTGGAGCTGTAGGAAAACTGCCTGGAAAAAGAGATTCTAATGCAGCTTCATGATGGCAAAAATTGTATGAGAAATCTCAGACAGCTGAGCTGCAACTTCATAAGAAAATCAGCTGTCTGTTTTCCCTAGACCTTACCTGTTCTCCAAAACAAGTCATTCTACTTAAATTATTCCCTTCAACTTGTCTTGCATACATCAAGTGGCTACATACATTTTGACATAGATGGAACAAGGCCAATTTACTTCAGTATTGGTGGTATGTGGGCAAAGATCTGTTACTGCAGATATTTTTAGTAGAAAATTATTAATACACTGTATTTACAATGAACTTCACTCTGTGATGCATCTCATTGTACCTAAGTGGCTCTTAGTAAAACATATTTAGAAAAAATGCAGTAGGCAAATAGTCCCTTGCAAAAGAAAAATGCAGTAAGCAAAACCTCCACTTTTAGAGAATTTCAGATGTACTTATTTTCCTAAACAGCTTAATCTAGAAAGTGGAAGGAGTGAAATAGGTTGTATATTTATCAGAAAAAGATTTCAAATCTATCAGATTTACATGTAGTCTGCTATAGCAGTATCTATTAGGTGAATTGTTACGTGTGAGGTCAAAGAAGCATCTAGTTGTTACTCAGCCCATATTTATCATTAGGAGTGGAGATTTGTGGGGGAATAACTATTATATCTTATTAACTACCATGTGACTTATGGCACTGTAGTCACCACTCTGTCATCTGGGGTGTTAGAACATTGGAATACTCTGGATAACAGCAAATCCCTGTTTGTTCCCTGCTGACTGGGAACTGGGTTTTCCCTGCACTGTGATTTCCATGCTGTGTTCCTGGAGGAATCACTTACAAGCCACAGCGCAGTGTGAATGCATGGGACCAATTAAAATTGGTCTTTGAACTAACAAGGAAGAGACTGTTTGGATTCAGAAGGACTTTTCTGATCCAAACCCAGCAGTTTAGGACTCAGGCTCACTGCTGTAAAGATGTTCAGGTTATGCCTGTATCAAGAAATTCAGTATTTTCCCAGACAGTCCCACACCCTGAATGCATGGCACCACCTGACAATACGCATTCTTCTCTCCTATCCCTCATTCCCCATGGTCACAAGAGTTAGTGCATTCCAACCAGTCTGCAGATGACCTCCTGGCTGTCCTGAGACCAGCCATAACCTCAACGTCTTGCACAGTTATCTTGAAGGTGGTACTGGCAGAGGTTTTGTTGTCTTGGCTGTCACTCCTAGAAGGAGTTAGCAAGATGCATTTGTCTGATCCATCATGGTCGGAACTAATGATCCCAGCTCAATCTGAGCTGATTGAATGTGGAACTACAGGGTGGGGGTTCAGACCTTGGTCCAACCTATATGCATAAGGGGTACCTGGTTCACACCAGGTTTTTAATTCAAGTTGGCACAGCCTAAAAATGAATGGCCTTATTTCTGGCCCTGGAAATAATATAACCGTATCTCTGCCTTCCTCAAACAATACAGCTAGAGCTGAGCCAGCTCTGAAGATTTTACATGGATAACCCACAGCCCAGGTAGCAAAGAGTGAACTTCACTCGGCAGTACACTATTTTACGCATGCATTTTTCAGGAGAGCAGGAATTCAGTTAAGTGTTGGCATTGTAAACTTCAGTAGAAGAGCACCTTTGATGTCAGCTAAGTAGCTAACCAAATGATATCCTCTGGGAGAGTAGATGATGTAGTTAAAAGGAACAAAGACATTATGTGAAACCCAGCACAGTAATCCTCCCATTAGCAATACAGATATTTAGCAGGTACAGCTTTTCCCCTCTCCACATGTACAGCTCTCACTGACATCGCTGCACAAATGTTTGCACAATGGTGGTGGGATCAAGTCTGCAGTGATCTGAGAATCTGCAAGTGGGAGCTGACTGCCCTTTTTTAAAGGAAAGAGGAGAGTGCACTAGTCAGCTACTGTAATTTAAGATGTTCAGCCTCACAGGATGGTGAAAAATATTTTTTAGTCAAAACCATGGCTCCGGTACAGAAAGGTTGACTCTTAGACAAAAGGGATAAAATATATACCTTTCTTTGGAATGACCAATATTCCAATGGCTGAAGCTCCTTCACAGCCAGAGGAGAAACCAAAAGAGAATGGTACTTTGACTCCAATGGGAAGATGGGTAACCAGTGTCCCAGGTTTTGAGCTATTCTGGGGTTTCTTTGTTGAATTTTCCTATGTAAGATCTTATTTTATTATTCTGATCCTGAGCAAAACCTCCAAAACCTCTTTTTTGTGTGTGTAAAGTACACTGTTTTGTTTTTCTGGCCAGGCCAAGCTGTCAGTTCCTTTGAGGAGCGGAAACAGGGAACCCACACAGCATATGGTAATAGTTGGCTGCATTGCTGTTCTGAAAGCTGTCTGGCTCTCCTAAAATACTGAGAGCCAAAGCATGTGAGAAGTACTGTGGATTAGCACTGATATATTTTTCTCAGAATAAGGCATAAAGACTCAATAGGATAAGATACTTAAACGCATACTTAAAATAGTGAGTATTCCTAAGTGAATCACTGAAATTACTCAATCTAGCCACTTCCCAGATTAGATTTTCACAGGTATGCTGAAAGTCTAACTATGGCCTCTCAGAGGTCACATTTACTGCTAGATATAAGGTTCAAGAATGGGTGCAAGCAGTGGACCTCTCATTTTACACTCAATTTTACACTCAATTATCTGGCTCCTTGGCTCTATCATGGGTCTCCTTAACTCTCACTCTCTGACATAATATTTGGGATGGTTCTGGGGATGTACTCTTCAGAGGTAGTGCTCTGAAGGCTGCATGGACAAGGCTCCAGTGTTTGCTCCCTTCTCCCAAAACAGTAACCCAGAGCCAGGTCCTATGTAGCATGGATGTTGTTGCCTTCTCTACCAGGAACTACCCCAAGCAGACCACACAACCCAGTCTGTGCTGCGGGGACTAGAGATCAGGGATGACTGCCTGCCCTGCCTTTATTATATATGCTAAATAATACATTTATAGTAGATATGTTGGTATATTCATAGCCCCAAGGCACATGCTAAGCATATATCATAGCCCTCAGGTTGAGTTCTAATCTGGTTACTGTTCACGGACTACCTTGAGTAACCCTTAAAACTCACTGCCTCTTTAGGAACATCGCTAGGAGGTGAGATCATGTGTCAGATTTATATGCAGCGTAAATGTACTTGAGCAGGACTGCTTCAGGCAATCTCATGCAGGTAGGTTCCTGTAAAGGTTGGGCTGAGCTGTGTTGATGAGGAGCATCCCCTATCAGGTGTATCTACCAGCAACATTTGTTCCTAACTTTGTTGGTGGTCAAATGCCTGCTGAAACACCGTGAAATCAAGAGCTTTGCGGTTTTAATTCAAATGCTGGTATGTCATTGAAAATTATCGACAGCACCCCTGCCCCTGGTTATTAAAAAGCCTTGGGAATAAATACTTTAGACCCAGCCAACAAAAGTCATCTGAGCAGCCCTTCTCACTGCCCCTCTACTTCATCATGACTCACCTGGTGACCACTGACCTTCTGATTTAAGCGTGCAAGTTGTTAATGTAGCAATTAATGGAAGAGCTTAAAACAGGGCAGCGAATATGCCTAGCAGCATGGATCAGGTACTTGTGGCTTTTGCTAATCATTTAAGTGGATTTACTACATGCCTAGCTTTCTTGTTTCGCAGGCAACCTCGGCAGCAAGTGCAGTTTTAGGTAAATTGAGGAGAAATGCAGCTTTGGAGAGATGGTTAACCTGGTATATTTTAGGTGTGTATTTTACAGTGAGATTATTGTGGTTTAGAGCCCATTGAGTGATAGATGTGATCTGCATGTCTGCATGGACTAGAAAGGAGCCTGAAGTGTAACTCAGAGGAAGGCATCTCCACTGCAGCTGCCTACTGCTTAGGCAGATGAGTCCCATACTAAATACCAGTCCCAGCAAATTCAACCAGTATGAGCCTCAGGATTTTTGACTCAAGCCACAGATGAAAAGTGAATGTGTCTTAAGCTGACAACTTGGGATCTCTCTGCTTACATTTCATTAATGTTGCTGTCAATAGAAGGATGGTTGTTTCATTTCATTAAGCGATTGGGTACTGGCTACTGGCTCTGCAGAGCTTATTTTGGGGAGAAAAGCAGTTGGGTATCCAAACACTATGAATCAGTTTAATCATTCTACTTATCGTGGTATGTGGAGTGGCTACAACAAAGAATTTAGCTGACCATCTTTCTTCAGCTGTCAGCTGCTCCGGAGCACTGGAGAGATTTCTGTCCTTTAGAAAGAGCTCTGCAGCTGCCAAATGTCTAAAGCAATTCAGGGACCTGTCTTAGGCTTTCCTTCTTGACAGCCATGAGTGAAGTCTTGCTACAGAGGGGAAGGAAGTGAACTTACTTTGCTCTTTCAGTATGGATGTAATCAGCATCATTACCCAAGAGAATTGTGCTGTAAATCTAATGTCAACTTCAAGGTTAGTATCATCCAGAGGACTTCCCAGGGAGAGACAGGTTCATTGTGATGAAGTATTTTTGACTTACTGCTGTTGTGTTACTTTTGATTATGTAGCCCTGCAACTACACGAGCTGTTACCTCAGTGGCCATTTCCTACCTGTGTCCCCTTACGAAGGTGGTTTTGAAGACTAAGACAGTGTGCACTGAAAATCCATGCATCAGAGGAGGTGTTGAAAGGAGGTGTTGGGGGCCAAGTATCCTAAACCCAAAAGAGAGGGTGGCTTTCATGAGACAGGAATTTCAGCATGAATTTCAGTCCTGGCCCCTTCTTCATCTGCAACACTGCCTTCTGCTCTCCTGCACGGCTTGTGCACAGGATCTTGCTATATGATGACTGGCCATGAATTATATTGGAACAGTGGCATTTCTGAAAGAAGCCAGAGAGGTTTCTCCAGCGTTGCTATTTCCAAAAGCTGCATTCATTTTCTCCCTCCCTTTCTTATTGAGGCCAAAGCTACACCTTTCTAAATGTCATTCTGGTGAAGGTAAGAATTTCAACACACAGATTTTATGGTCAGTGAGCTGATATTTATTTTAACACACACTGAGGCACTCCACTGAGCATGGGCTGCGGGTTTCTATAACTGCAGATAATAAAGGACATTCGTAGGACCCTCCTGTGGAACATAGTTTTAAATCAGAGATCAAAACACAAGACTGAACAAAATAATCACCGTAAAATCAATGGTGCTGTTAACCAGCAAAGACCCTTGAAAGAGACATGAAGGGGAGTCTTTTTTTTTTTTTTTTCTTGTAACTGCTGAGAGTGCTTCATCTTGGTTTATTTTACTACCATATCTCAATCCCAAAGTGGCAAAAGGCTGCTAATGTTCTTTCCCCTTCCTATCCTCTTCACCATCCATGCTCCCTTCTCTTTCTTTTTTTTTTTTTTTAATTTTTTTTTTCCTGGCTAAATAACTTGAAAGAGAATATTCATGTTTAAATACCTGTGACTGGGTATTTTCCTGTCCTAACTCAACTGAATCTGTTCCCGGTGCATTGCTTTATAAACTGCCTTCAAATCTGAATACTTGCTGATGTTGGGTGGATGCTAGAAAATCTTCTGCTGGAATTTCACTGGACTTTCTAAATTCTCAGAATAAATTATCACAGCAATTCCTTGCAATATGGCTGAAATGGTAGCAATGTCCCCAGTGAGAACATTCCAAGATGGCAAATTTTTCTCTTGTTTTATTCCCATGTAAACCCACAGGCAAAATTTCAGTCAAAATACTTCAAAGCAACAGCTGGGTAACAAAAGTGTTCAGTTTTGCAGAGCTCAGTGAGACCTCACAGGACCAGATTTCTCTAATCTGAAGCCTGGTCCTAATGCATATTTATGCACATGGAGGCTCACCACTGTGCAGCCAAATCATGTGAAGTGCCATTTGTATACGATAAGATTTACATGTGCAAGGGCTATAGCTGGTCCTGTAAATAAATAGCCTGTAAATGCACTGGCAAATATGTGCAGGGATAGCAGGCCTCTTTTCAATCCTGCTGGCTTTTGCTACCAAATTTGGGTGAGAAACAGACTTCAGCACCCATTTTTATCATAACTGCATGACTTCTTCCACTGTCTTCAACTGAGCTGCTGACTGCTGTTGCTTAACCCCAGCTGGCAGGTACCACAGCAACCATGAGAAAGAAAATTAACTCTGTCCCAGCTGAAACCAGGACAACTCAGCTGTCCTGGTTTGAGGTAAAACAAAGTAATTTTCTGTTTTACAGTTTTACTTTCTGGCTGGGTTTCTTCTAACTAACTAAACTCTGAAATTAACAGCACATTGTTCAGAAAACTGTTCGCTCTCATATTGGTAAGACCTGATTAGACCAAGGAATGGTGCAGAGAACTCCTTGCTTATACTTATTCCTGTAACAACCGAGGTCAGGTAATTTTGTTATTTGCCCTGTTGAAGGGTGGGAAGTGGAAAAGTATCGTGGGGTCACACCTGTGGGGAGGAACAGACAGGACAGGTGACCCAAAACTGACCAACTGGGGTATTCCACCCCATCTGCATCATGCCCTGTATAAAAGCTGAGGGATCAAAGGGTCAACTCTCTTTCTTTAACGGCTGATGTCCAAGGAGGACTCTACCTGTTTGTTTGCCTTTGACCCTGATCTGAGGGTTCCTGACTCCAGATCTGGAATCCAGCTCCTGTTGATCACAAAGTTCAGTCTGGGACTTTTTGTGATGCCTGCTGGTAATGTGATCGTCATCCTGGGAACTTGATATGGTTTTGTATATAGTGTATCTATTTCATTATTTTCTTCTTACTTTAATTTTAGTATTAATACTTCATTAAAGTGGTGTAGTTCCTTCTAAACTTGTAAATCTCCTTCTCTCTTCCTCTCCTTTCCTTTTGGGGGGAGGAAGGGCCATCTGTCATATCTGGTTTTGATAAATTTGACTGAAACTATGACACATGCACCACAAGATCTTGGACTACCAGCTCTGCATTCTCTAAAGGAAGTTTAGGATCCTACAGTTTGGCTGAAAAATAGGTAGTGTGCATGTTTCACTGTACCCTCCTAAATTCAATTTCTACTGTATAAGTTCAATTTCTACTATGTAATGCAAGTTAATAAGACTAGAAACTGCTTTTGTAGAAAACCATGTAATAGTTTCTCCCTAGATTGCTTCTTGGCATAATAACTTTATTTGGTGGCATCTCTTCACAAGACTGATGGGACAAAGTGTCTTTGTGGAGAAAGGATAAAGAAACACTGCAAAAGGGCCCTGCCATTGTTTAATTAGTAAGAAATAATATATTGTATGCTAACTTGTAACACCTGGGGCAAGAAAGAGATTTGTAATGTGATGTATTACTTGTTTATTTTTCTATTACTTTTTAAACATACAAACTAATAACCTTTAACATATAACTATAATAACTAGAATTCTAGTACATAGTGGGCATGAATATAATTTAAACCATGCAGAGCTGCAGGAAAGATGGAAAGAAGTCTTAACTTCCATGACAAAGTGTAGTGTAACAGTCATGCGTGTGCTTGTGTGAGTCCTATGTGAGTCCGAGATCACGTATTACTGGAGTCAGCTCCATCCTGATAAGGTTCTGTACATTTTGGTGATTATTGATGATATAGAGCCAAATAAATGTGGTCTTATATCACTGTACCTTTCACCCAAACCATTGGGTTTTGAAAGTGCGTATTGCCTCCTACGCTGATTTGCTTTCAGAGCAAATGGTCTCATGGGGAGAATGCTAACCCAGGTCCAATTTCTTGCTTTGCCAAGGATGTCTTGGGAGATGGGAATAACCTTTTAGTCTCCCTGTCCCACTAGGCCCATGAATGGCTTGAATACTTGGCTCTTCCACTTCTAATCAGCCTGGCATCGTCTTGCTGTCCCACACAACGCCTGGGGAATGCAAGTGCCTTAGAATGGAGTTCGCAACCCAAGCAGGAAGTTCTCTGCACCAGCTGACAAGAAATGCAGCAGACAAATGTGTTTCTTAAATCCCTCTCTCTCCACAGTTCAAGTCTTTGATGCAACACTCTCTTCCATTCAGGATTAAGTCCTGAGCTCTATTCTTTCCTCGAGAAATACAGCAGAGATCAATGCTGCCTTACAAAGGATAGACTGTAGTAGTTGCAAGGCTTGCGTATCACGCATACCCTGTGATGGATAATTCAGTGGCCATCAGACACCAACATCACCTTCAAACATCCTAAAGCCTTTAACACTTGCTATCTATAGAGAATAGAAAGCAAGCTAACGGCCTCCCATTTCTCCCCAACTACTCCAAGTACCTAAACCAACAACTGCTCGAGTCATGTTTTTGGGTCTGGAGGATCTTATTCAAAATGCAATGGAAGAGCTTCAATAAAAGCAAAGGAGAGAGGCTTTCTTGCTTCCCAGCTCTCCCTTCCCAAAAAGAAACCCCATGCATATCCCAGGTTCACCTTCAATCTTAAGGTAGGAAATGTGTCTGTAATGACCTATGATAAAAGAAAATTGAACCCAGGTCTCCCAGATCCTGATGGAGTGCTTTCAGAGGCTGGTTATTTCTGAAAAATGGAGACCACGTGCCCAACCCAAGCCAGATTCTCAAGGAATGCAACAACCAATGTTTGGTTTTTACAGTTCAGCCTCAGACGATGCTCATCAGCCTAGAGTATCCACTGGAGAGGCAGATGGACAAATGCAGCCTCCTCCATGCTCTCCAGGCAGTTTTCCTAACTCCCCCCACACACAGAACTTGGGACATATTGGGAGTTTTAACATTCAAATTACAGATGTCCTATCTTTCACTACAACCAGCATGAGGTGAGGGGGCAGCAGTGAGTTTTGATGCTTTCTTTGGATCTAGTTTGGTTGTCTTCCTCTCTGACAGGGAAAAAAGCATTTTTGAGAGTAAATACACTGAAAATTGCAAAAAGCATAGTTAGATACAGTGGTAATTGGAGTGTTGTCTCAGTTGGGCAGAATCAGATTCCAGGCAAATCTATCTGCCAGTGAAAGTCAATCTGAAGGGAAAACCAAATCAAAACCATGAAAAGAATGGAATTAGAGTGGAGAAAATTCTAGTCTGCCACTTCCCAGACCTTATAAAAAGAACAAGCCAATTCAACACCCTGCTGAAATGGTATTACTTTCTTATCAAACAAACTGAAAGAGTAGGTAAAGCCAGTGCTTTTTTATGTATGCTAACTGCATTTGTACCTATATTTTCTTATAAAGTCTAGCAAGAAAAATCTGTTTAATTTCAATGTTTGCTGACACAAATGAAAGAAAGGACTGAATCCTTGTAATCTCTATTTTTTTTTAATTTATTTTGCTATTCAGAGACCCTTTAAAATCATGATTTCTGACTCCAAGAGATGATGTAAAACGAGATTGCTACATAAGTTTCTTTTTTTTTTTTTTCTGTACACTAATAAACATTTACAGAATAAAGAACTTCCTGTTCAGTTGACAGCTTCTGCCTCTATTCAGTCAAGTTTAATGAGTTCACAGAAATGCTGGACATTGCACTTGAGCTGTCACCAATGACAGCTAGAAAATGCTTAGCTCTAAAACCGGAATTAATAACATATTTTTTTTAATATAAAACTTGAAACCTATAAAAGATTAACTGCAGTTTAAATTTCCTACCTACTCCACAACTCCAAAGGTAAAACTGAGCAAGAATAAAGTCCAGATCCAGAGATCAAAATGGCTTGGACCTTGTCAGGCAGAGAACAAGTGACTCAGTAACAACTTAATGGGCTGAATTAAGGTCAGCCACTGCAAGACTCACAATAAATCTATATCATCATCCATCAGGGATCAGCAACTTGAGAAGAAGTGTGACAGGTACTGGCAGACACGTGACTGATCCTTCAACTCAGTTTGCTAAATATATACAGATAGATAGAGATAGACGTAGGTATGATCATACTCTTCATGTCGGGGGGCATGTTTCTGTTTATATATATGTATTTGCCTGTTCATCCCTAAAACCTTTTGTAAGAACTGACCATTTTAAAGCAGATTGGATGAGGAATTAAGAGGCTCAGAGTTAACATGAGATTCATGTAAATAGTTATCTTGGGAGAGGAGGGATTGAGACTGTAGCAATTCCTCACCCAGGAAAGGGCTGCAAGGTGAAGCCAGCTCCTACTAGAGAATTCAAATCAAGGGGCAGCTGTTAGTAACACTCCAGCTGGAACAAATGCCTTGCCCTGTTGTGGAGACCAGAAAGCTCCTTTCTCAAGAGCCTTGTCTCGATTCCTTTCGTGTTTGTGCAGCTCTCTCCCCTGACTTTTCCCATGTTCTTCTTCCACTAGTAAAGTTTCTGTCTTCATTGTGCTGCACAGTATGAAAGAAATACAAGGATTTTTAATTAGCCTGGGAAGGGAGACGTTTCACACTTTATTGAAGGACCAAAATGAACTGTGAGGAAAGACCTGGAGGAAACAAAGAAACCCATCCTTTAGGTAGGTTCATTGGGGGGGGAGGGGGCTTTCAGTGAGCTTCACTTTTTTATTTCAGCATGTTTGCTTTTCACAGTGATTTTTTTGTGTGTGTGTGTGATTTCTCATGCTTAGTTTAAGATCTCTGTTTCCAAGAACTTGGTGTGGCCCTCAGTGTCAAATGGGCATTTTCATTTCCTGCAGTCAACATTTTAGAACAAATAGTAGGAGCAGTTGCGTTGCTAGAGAGATGTATGCGCTGAGTTACTCTTGACTTACAGCCCTCAGACACAGAACTTGGGTTAGTCCCCTGAATACTGATTCAGCTGAGCACTCTCAGCTGGATACTCTTTGGATCACGTCTGTGCCGGACCCAGCATATGTAGAAACCCTGATCCCTCCTTGCCTTTCTTTTGCCATCCCGTTGACCCATCCTGAGATGGCCTAACCAGAAGCTTTTCCTGAAAAGACTGTTAAGACCAGGCCTGGTGGCTTTAAAGCAACAGCTACAGTCTAGTTCTTTTGCAACGAATAAGTATGCACTTGCAACGATAGCTAATGCTGGATGATGTTTATGTCTAACTTTTAATGAAGAAAATGAGAGTTTTATATTTGTAGCAACTATCTTAATAACGCATCTCCCAATCAGTCCTGCACTGATTAATTCTAAATGTAACCTGCCAGCAAGAGCACCCCAGTCGCTTAATTTATTTGTCGAATTAAGAGTATGCATGTGTTGCTATAGAACCATCCATGTGTAGTGTGAGGTTAATGTGTAGGGCTTGGTACTAATGCTGCCGTTGATTGTTTTTATTTTTTTTCATTTTGAATAATTCATCACTAAAAGGATCAACTTAATTTCCGCCCCCCTTCCCAGACAGACTGTAATTAACAGACACCAAACTCCTTATGAGGTTTTACAACTTTAAGTACATAAGCAACACAATGTTTTTGGTTTTAAAAAACCCAACTGGACAGCATCCTTTTAATATTAATTAGAATTAGGTAGTGTCTGCCTGTATTGCAAGTGTTTTCATCTTATTGATGAATTCTTTTGAGTTCCTATAAAGCTTCATAGTGCAAATTATTCCTCATTGATCTCTTATATGGAGGTGGGGGGGAGAGCCTAGACAGAGTCTATGTTTCAAAGTAACAGGCTGTTAAATATTGATCCATTTGACTTAACAAGAGCTGCCTTGTCAAGTTTTCTCTAAGCTCCTTTATAATCTGCACTTTTATTTAGGAGTCCATATAAAGGAACTTATTGCTGTAAGTAATTTGATAAAGACACCAGAAACAGTATGTGGAAAGGAAAAAAAGAAAAAAAAAAAAAAGAAAAGGCACTTACACTTGCACAGCAACACATGATTAATTCTTCTGGTAACTGCTACAGCAATGAATGCTTCTTTTGCTGCCCTTGATGCAGGGAGAATCTGTCATCTTAAAGGTTTTCTCTTGCTGTCTATGAATTCTCCTTAATGTAGCTGTTGTAGGATACCCCACTTGTCTTCCCAGGCAACCAAAATTCGTTCCACACAGCAATACCACAGGTAACTGCTCCTTGAGAGATAATACAGCCTGCATTAAAAGAGAACACCATACCCAAAACAAACAAAAAAACAAAGAAACCAAAATAAACCCTAGCTAAGCCATAACAGAAGTAGAGGCAAAACTGTGCTCTTAAGTAGGATATGTTATAATGTGTATTTTCAGATTTTGCTTTATAAGGGTATTTTCAGTTATAATAGTTTTTGTAGACACTATTAAGTTGGAGTTATCTGTGGTGCCTGAAGATGCCACCTTATTGTGTTGATGGAAGGTTTGATGTAAGGCACATACAACCTAAGGGTTGATTGCAGCCTACAAGTTTTTTTCGGGAACCATGGACTCAACCCTACTGCCAAGCCCTTCCCTGGGGCTGTTTGGGCTGAATGTCCTGCTGAAACTTTCTACTCATGGGTGGGAAGCACAGGGGTGAGATAAAGAGTGCAGCTGAAGAGCAGAGGAAGGGAGGAACCCAGGTGGATAGGCTAGGTGAGTCTGAAGGATGGGCTCTGAGGATGAGGTGAAGGAGAACCTGCTCAGAGCCACGTTCAATCTAAGTTCAGACCATAACTTATATGCAGGTGAAATCAGTCTTCAGCAGGAAAACATGGACCATAAGATACATAAGGGTGTTTTTTCAGTGGATGAACAGCTAAATAGTGCTACCACAAACTGCACTTGAACTCTTCTGAGGCCAGCCCTGAAACTCTGGAGCTGCAGGAGGTCTTGTGAGAAACGAACTGTAGAGTGTAAAAAGATTTTGGCTGGTGTGTAACATGTCACCACCATCTGCCTTTTAGGCTCTACCTTTGAGGTCGAATTTGACACTGCGATACAGAGCAGGAGCTGCAGTCTTATGTTAGAGGGTCCCTGATCTCACCTTCTTGAGCAGCAAAACCACCCGATCTGCTCTTCAGGCTATGTCCTCTCTGGGCAAGAGATAAGCAAAACTTGCCACAATCAGGGCAGGTTTTGTGCAAGGTCTGTACAAAATGAATGCACCTCATTTACTCCTGATTTTTCTGTCCATCAGGTTGCAGCAGTCATTGCCATCTTTCAGCAGATGGACTTGTTCCGTAAAGCAGAATATTGCTATTAGGAGATCTGTAGTATTTCAGTTATGGTTCCCAACATGTATCTCTGTCTTTGACTTCTTCCTGTGTTTGGGTTTTTATTGAGGGGTTTTGGTTTGTTTTTTGTTTTGTTTTTTTTTTTTGAAATCTCAGTGGTAAGCAATAACTTTTTTTTGTTGCTGCTTCACAGATAGTGTGTCTGTATTCGACAGCTTCTCTTACAATAATTATAAGGCAAATTATGTCCAAGCCAATGATACTTATACTGAAAGTACAAGGTAAAATGTTTAAGAGATATGGTGGGGAGAGGATAGAGTGGATTCCTGGGCAATCACTCCAAACATTATGTGACAGTTTGATAATTTCAGTGCTGTGTAGCTTCATGTACTTGCCACGGTGTCCTCTAGAAATACGCTTTTAGGCTCTTTGACTTCTTCAGGGCTTGTGGTGGCTGTCATGGGAACTGGACTCTGGCCTGCAGTCCCAGTCCAAGCTCAGTCCACTGAGTTGGGTTGTTTGATACTCTTGAAATAAGGTGTGATGGATATTCTACCCCACCTCTCATCAGTCACAGCTGTACCAAACCGACCTGATCAACCCTCCATCAGTGAAGAGAGATACCACAAAAAGGGAATACAGATTAAATGTTTCTGTGTGATTGTTACTGGCTAATATCACCTTCACCAGCTTATTTATATTTCTGTACACCTGACTGATTTTCAAATCCTAGAGTGTAAAGTATTTCAACTTCAAATTGCTTTTTTTAAAATTTTTCTTGCAAGAGTTGGAGGTTGCAATCATGGGTCTTGGAAGATAACAGAACATTTACAGACAATTTTTGCATGGAGTTAGTGGGGTTTTGCCATTGTGTAATAAATGGTCAAACATAAATGTGACAATATTGTCAAAAGAGAGTATATTACATAAATTTACAGTCATATTTGGACTTTCTCTTCCAAGTCAAAAGCAGGAGGGTGAAGGGAAGATAAAGTCCCTTCAAACCAGAAGGGACTGCCCAGACAGAGTTTTGGGGAATGACTGTCTGCTGGGGGCTGTGATACAGAGCACTGCAAACTGGAGGTACCTTCTGCAAGCTGGTGGGTCATATGTTGATCATCCTCTACTTCCATTCCCAGTGCACATTGATCAAATAGTTAAAATTCAGAAGCTGCCATTTGATTTCTTCAGGACCCTAACGCAAGTCTTCTTAAAAGCACCTGATTTTAGGGAGTGAAAGCTCACGGCTCAGCACTTTGTGAAAATGAGGAAGGTCTTTCAGGCTGGTTGTCCAATAACTGAAGCATTCAGAATAACTCATCTGGTTGCAAGAATCTTGGCTTAAAACAGCTTTTTGCTATTCCTTTTCCATCTAAGTAAATGCTTTAGTTGCCTCAGGGATACTGTGTGTCTGTGCACATCCTTCATGCTAAAAAGTAGTTCACACAGAACAAAAATGAAAACTAAGGCTGCTTGGGGATTTTCCATTAAAACTGACCAATGAAAAATACTGTGTTTTCAGCTTAATAAGGGCAGCACAGATTTCCTCACCTCCTCAAAGAATAAAAGATTTTGACAGGGTGGAGGAAGACTTCAATATTTTTTTTGCTGGAAAGTTTTAATGTTCTGATTTAAAAAAAAAAAATATTTGTACTATATACATATAAAATTATATAATTGAAAAAATTATTTATATAAATTCTAATCCAAGTCTCCTCACCCTTCTCTGATGTTCAGGATCCACAGAGAGACTCCAGAGCCCATGCTGGGTTTCCTGCTGCTTGTCCAAAAGACAACTGTTTCACAACATGACAGAGGAAGAACTGAGAAGTCCAGGGAAACAGACTTGTATTACTGTTCTCCAACAATCCTTTTAACTACTTTTATTTTTCCCCAACATATTATGTATCCTGAACTTTTAATGATTTTTTTTTTTGTGTGAAAAACTTGATTTGTTTTTCTATTTTCATTTTTCTCCTTCAAAAATCTTTCTTTCTAAGCAAAAATCTCCTCTCAGTTTGCTCCAAGGTTTTTCTAAAGCCAGAGTAAATCTCTAAAGCTACTGAAGATTTATTTTTTTTTTTTTTTTTTTTTTTCCATTTGTATGGATTTTATACACTGTTTGACAGCTGTAAAAAGTGATCTGAAGTTTCAGAACACCTAAATGGCGACCAATGCAAGGGTCAGTCACGCTCTTTGAACTTGTCCCCCAACTCGTGCATGGCCAAAATGTTGCACCATCTTGTGGTCAGCAGGATTATGGCATCACTGCAGAAATCCCTCTCACCCATGTGAAGGTACTGCTTGAGCTTCAGTTCAGTAGATACCCTTCAGTTTCAGTAGAGAAAGGTGAGATGTGAATAAAATTATTTCTCGTTGAATTGTTAAATTAAAAGGCCTCATGTAAAAGGCCTTAATTTAGCCTTGGGTACATTTGATGTCACAGTTTATTGGATGATTTTTTTGTGTTTATAATCTGTATAATTATGCAATATTTTCGTAACATGTCATATATCATGATGTGATTTAATATCCCATATATATTCTTGTGCATGAAAGTAATGTGGAGAGATGTCTTTGATAGGCCATTAAGTATAAATAAATTAAAGTGAGAGCAAGAGTGGTACTGATGAATAATATTACTCGATAAGGAGACATCATAGACTAAATGGGATGAGTAAATTATTACTTAATAATGCCATGCTTAAAACATTCCTAATAGTTAAGGCATTCACCTGGGAGCATTCATGCATCTGGCCAAAGGACTGCTTACCCAGCAGCTGCATAACACAAAATAAATTGCAGCTCTGGAAGCAGGCACAAATTCCAAAGATACAAATAAAAATCACTTATCGTTAGACTGTAGAAGATGTTTACCTTGGACATGTGCTCTCTAGCCATACAAACCCTGATTTCTCTCCTGGGCAAGTTCACGGCTTTCAAGGGATTCTGGCTGAGTACTTCAGCTGAGGCTCTCTGGGCATCCCTGGTGCCCGGAGAATTTAGAAGCCTGTGGGACCTACAAAATACAAAAGTGAGGTTGGCGTTTTTCTAACTTGGGTGTTTCGCTTCCATTAAAGTCCTTTACCAGATCTAGTATATTCTCTGTGCTACGAGGGTCTCAGAGCAGCTTCTCAACTGACCTGCAGCTGGAAGAAAAGGTGGAAGATCCAAGGAGCAGAAAGGACTCAGTGCATGAGCAGCTGAGCCAAAAGCAAAGCTTGGATCCCATGATTGTTCTCAAGAGTTTGAGCTACCAATTCCTCCTGAATTATGACAGTGGGATGAAGCAGGAGGGGAAAGGCACGGGGAGTATTGTGGGTAAGCAGAGGGATCCAGCATCTGTGCAATTAATCATTGCCTGCTTTTTAAACCGCTCCCTTTTGCCATCGTGTCCTGGGGGAACAAGAGGACAGGTAAAAGAAGAGCTGGGAAATGTGACTGAGGAGATGGGATGGGCTTGGACAAACTGGGAGCTGCTAAGAGCACACTAGGAGAATGATACCAGAAAAGTGTGGAGTATTTTGGCTCTCACACATATCTCAGATTCTCACTGGGTCACCTTCTCTCAAGCACGGTTTAGCCACCAGCCAGTGCTGTAGCCTGCAGGGCACTGCAGGACTGGCACTGTGGGCTGGCACTAAATGCACCAGCTTCATTGCTGAAATTCATCCTTCCTGGGGGAGGACACTGGAACAGGCAGGACTCTGTGCTGGCAGCATCAGCTTGCGTATTCATGCTAAGTTACAGTCAGCATGGGCATGTCCTGATTGACTCTGCCAAGCAAAGATTCCTCTTCATCACTGAGGTTTTGGAGGACTTGGAACACCTCTTTTTCCATGACTTTTCACAAAGCCTGGAAGTCGACACAAACAGCTGTTTTGTGGGGGCTTAGTGTTCCCATCACTGTTACTCTCCACTGGCATTTTCCCCATCATTGCACTAGCTTTGATGAACCTCCACTGCTGGTGGAGGAACATGAAAGCAGTGACTGGCTTTTTGCTGTTTCATTGCAGAGCCACTGAACACGGTGTGGACAGAACAGGTTCAAGTGCTGCTGGGGTTATTTCTGCTTTTTGGCATTTTGCTGGAGCAGTGGCCCCAGAAGCACAGCTGCAAGAGAAGATGCTCAGCCTTGTCTGTAGGTATCATTTTTCCATACTGTGAGACCCCTGTGTGTACTAGTGTTGGGGTTTTTTTACCTATATGGCCCTAACAGAGACTAAAAGATTCTGTGAACCTCCTCTGTGCTGCTGTCATGAGAAGAACTGTAACGATCAAGCCAAACTCTGCATTAACTGTGTCCACTTGAGTGGATTCAAAAAGCTCAGTCAGTCTCCTGGCGATGACTAAATCATCTAATTATAGCCTTCCCATGCTGTGCTTTTTGCATTCGTTCCTGATCCATCATTGCATTGATTTTTAGAATTGTGTTCTTTAGCACTCCGTGGTCTCAATTTTCACATCCTGCTCGTCTCCTGTGCTCTCTACTTCTCTGCGCTCACTGCACGTTGACTACTCATCTCTCTAAAGAGCTTTCCTTAAACCAGGCTTTTAATCACATTTCTCTTCCGAGGTGGAGAGCAAGGTGAACCTTGATGATTTCTGCAACACTTTGTACAAGTGCAAGTTCACGTTGGGCTTTCTGTGGCCCTCTACTGTGACTTTTAACCTGCACAGAATGGATGTACCTTTCTGGTTAAGTGACAAGTGATGCCAAAAATTATGGAGTGGTAAAAGCATTAAACTGTCTCGGTCAGCTTTCTACTGAAAATATCAGTGAAGGAAATCAGAAATGTTGTGTCTTTGCCATGTTATTGTGAAAACCTGAAAACCCCTGGAGTTCACAGGGCAGTGACACCATGCCCCAGACAGCTCAAATTCAAATCAAAACTGGGAAGAACTGGAAGAACTTACAAACATGGGGAGATATTTCAAAAGAGCTTGCAACTTGCTGAATTTAATAGTGTTGGCAGTCCTGCTGGTTTGTCTTTGACTTTTGTGAAACTGGATGTTTTTCCAGAAGCCTCAACTTCTGGAGTCAGGATAAAAATGTAAAGCTCTTGATTTCCATTTTCTCTCAATTTTACGGAGTTCATCTGTGAAATACGAATCTGAAGAACTCAAAAAAGTGCTCGACACGTTATTAGATTTTATGACATAATTTGGGCTCTAAAATATTGTTTTGTTTTTAAATCTTATGTCATGATTGCATGATTTTCCTTGCATCCATTTTGCATAGCTTTAGCTTAGCTCCAAAGACAGATTAGCTCTCTTATTAAATGTTCCCAAAAAGTATGACTGAGATTCCTTTTTAATACTGTTCTCAGCTGAGCTTATGTATAATCCTTTTCAAAGTGTAAAATGCCAAGGGATGTTTATATGCTACAGCTTATATGATGGTATATTGTTGTTCCTTCACACTTCACTGAACTGTCTACGAATACTAATCTATAAATCACTTACTTTTCTCACAGGCACTTGAAAACTTTCTGCTGTTTGTCGCATTGTCTGTTCTTTTCTAGCTATATAAACCACTTCAGTTTAAAGAACAACAGACTGCAATGATTTCACATTTGTTTTTCACAGTTTTCACAACTTATCACAATTTTCACAATTCACATTGTATTTAGGGGCCCTCACTGGAAAAAAGGACCAAATGATGCCGGACTCTGTAGGGCTGCATAGGTATGTCCTGCTTTATGGAAGTGATAAATGGATGGGCAGAGGTGGGATCTGGAAGGCCAGGGCAGAATTTGGAATTGAAACAAATCTTCCTAAACTTCAAAGACTGCACTTCCACTATGCGTTCAGCAGTCTACTTTCACAGGTTAGTAAACATGAACCTGCTTACTCATACCTTTAAAAGCAAAAGCCTTCTGCTGTGAACTCTCCCCACTATCCCAGTTGGAGGCTGCCCTTTCCTATATAGAAAGGAAGTCCAATGCCATAAGATTCGTCTTGGTTTTAAAGGAGAATGGAGATTCCCATGAGTGGGAAAAGTGGAAAAATAAGAAGCAGGAGACTTTCCCTGACTCTTTCTCAACAAAGACAAAATGTGCCCTACGATGCTAACAGACTCCCTGCCTGCTCTAACAGACTAGCTGCAGAATGAAGAGGATGAAGAGGAGGTGGCTCCGTAGAAGGGTAGTGGAGTGGCTTTGCTTGTGGACAAAACTGTGGTAAACCAACACGAGGCAACATTCTCATGATCAGTCTGTGTAATGTGATGAGTTTGTTGTGTGAGAAAGAATGCATCATTCTTTTTTTTTTTTTCCTGAGGAATTTGCCTTGCGAAGTTGGATGAAGGTACAGATTCCTCACTGGCTCCATGTGGTGGCCAGAAGGGTTTAGTCTGGATTTAAAATCTCTTTGGGCAGTTTTGCTTGTCCTGTGTGTTTATACAACTGCAAATAATTCCAGGGACTTCTGCATGTCTCAGTGCAACAGACCATACCGAGACAATATAATGTAGCTGGGGCCCACCAAATACACAGCTCAAAGTCTATAAGATTTATTAGGAGACATTTTTCTTAAGAAGATACAAACCCCAAACCTCTGAACAGAACAGTTGGAGCAGTCAACCTCAAATCTTAACAGCACAAAAAAAGTAAAAGCTATCAGAGGGGTATAGCAGGTAATAGTAATAATATGGTATTTGGGGCTGATCATGCTTGATAGCTCCAGGGTGCCAGCAAACACAGGTCACTGAGGTTGGGACACTTGTCCCTGAGTACCACTTACTGGCAGCACTTCTGAGCTAAACACCGTGTTTCAGCAAAGCCAGGGGAGCAGATGCTGCACGGTTAAGGAGCAGAGCGTGGTCATTACAACAGGAGAGTTCCATGGAGAGGAAGGACTGACCCTGAAAAGATGGTTTATTCCTGGGGAAACTTGTTTTTCCTGTCAAACCAGTCATTACATTACAGGGAGGGAAGTTTGACATCACGCTTTGTCTTTGGGACCTCTCTCCTGCCTCAGAGTTGAAAGGCCAGTGGCTCTAACAGAGTTCACCTTTCAACTATACTTTCTTCTGCTATCTGCCTCCACGGTGGTCTCTCCAAATCCACTTCAGCCACAGAGCTGGAAGATACAGCTAGTTAAGCATGTGATGGGATATGTACCCTTCAGAAATGAAGGAGCTGGGATTCTCCAAAGCAGCGTTGGCTCTGGTGTGTGATGAGCAACCAGAGCATTTCTTTTCTGCTAGGGGCTTCACTATATGGCCTCACTTACCTGAAAGAAGACCAACAGCTGGATAGGACTTTATTTCTTTGAAGGTTTTAAAGTGTGCTGTAGAAATGTAACAAAAGTACCTGAAGCAATCTCTCCTGATAGGTTAATCTCTAAGAAAAATGACAATTATTTGATAAAGCGACTTGTGAATGCTTTTAGCCTTAGCTATCCAGATCTTCTTACTCAGGCGCAAGGTGGGTTGTTGTTCGGTTGGGGTTCTTTTGGTACTCTGGGAACTGAATTTCAAAAAGTTTGTGTTGCCAGCCAGAGGAGGCAGCATCTGGCCTCATGGGCTGAAGTGGAGGAGTGGAACTGGGATAGGAGAAAATATCTGGATAACGACCCATGACAAGCATGTTTTGTTTTACTTATTTGTTTGGGTGTTGTTTTTTTTTCACCCCTTAAACATTGCATTTTTACCTGCAAAGTTGAGTTGGTTGTGTAGCCCTTATTTCACCAAAAAAGCACCTACACACCTGGAAGAGGAATTCTGCCAAAAAGAGAAGGAAGATCCAAATCCTGCAAGTAAACATCTGTCAACCAAACCACAACCACTGGAAACAGCTGGACTAACTACCCCAAGCACCGGCGGGTCAAATCCAACCCCGGTGGAAACCTTGACAGTTTCTAACGCGGTTTCCCACTGCCCACGCCCGGGGAAGGGGAGATTAAAACAAAACGATGCTGAAGAAGTGAGAGCTCCCCCGGGGAGAGCCGGACTCGC
>VZRU01001486.1:124274-152126 GCA_013398155.1 Pedionomus torquatus | reverse complement strand
AGCTGAGAGTATCCTTCCCCCCCCCCCCGGGCAGCAGCCCCCTGCGCTCGCCGCCAGCCCATCACTTGGCGAAGTTCAGCATCTCTCTCTCTCTGGCTCCTCTGGCTGTGGAGCCTCCTCCTTGCAGCGGTGCTTGGGGCAGGCGGGTACCGCTCCGCGGGTGCGGTGCCGGGGGGTTTAACACGTTTGGGCTGCCGCTCAAGGAGGTGTCGAACCGCGTTTTTAGGGACCGGAGACGCTGCGGCCTCACCAGCCCAAGTGCTGGAAGGGTCCGAGCCTTCACTCCTGCTTTAAAGGGGTTAAAATGGTTCGAAGGTAAAGATTTGTGCTGCTCTGTAACCTGGGATCAGGTACACCTGTGTCTGCTGCTTCTGCTTCTTGCCAGGGTGCGTTTGCATAGCCAGCATTAAGGAAAAAAGAACAACCGGGATAAAACACTGCTGAATTCAACACAAGTGTAATTGGGTGCTTGCACCTGATCCAGATCAAATTTGCTTTAACAGCTTTTAGATGAATGAACGTGGCCCTTGCATTTGCTTTTAAAACAGCGATGCACTGCAATATAAACTAGGGTCGGGTAGATGTGTGTGCCGTCTTGTAGACAAGTCTGTTGATGACCCTTCTGCAACTTTTTGAAGTGTTTTTCAGTGTTTTCTTTTTTTGTTTTATGGTGGATTTCTTCCCCTCCCATCCCCCAAAGATTTCAAATGTCTTCTTGAGGCTGGTATTTTGTAAAGGGACTTAATTCCATGTTAGCTAATGAGATGCACCTTAAAGAAATGCAAAATTTACCTTTCACCAGAAATGGTGCTCTGTTAAGTTCTTTTTTTTTTAATTTTACCTCTTAATACTAACACCACATTTCATCTTCTAGACTTCATGTCATGTTGTTCAAAATGCTGGTGCTGCTGCTCACCTGGTTGGGTACTTTGTGTCTAGATAGTACAGACCTGATTCTGCAAACTCTGAGGCACACAGATTTACCTCATACCTCTTCTTCTATAAAGTGATTATATTTATTCCTCCTTTTCTCATATGATGTTTTTTAGGATTAAGTCCACTGATTGTGAGGCTATGCGAGTATTAAAAGATGCAACATGATGAGGGCTGTGCAAGTACACAAACAGATTAGATGAGTCTGCTGAAATTATTTACTTAGCTCCATGACTAATCATATATTTGAAGTTAAACCCATGCATACGCTCTTTGCATAATTCGAGGGCCTTAAATTGAAGGTCCTCTGTGGATCTTGCCTGTAATTTCAATGTTGGGCCTCCTTTCTTTGCACTTTTGGGTTTTCTTTGAGCTTTGCGTTGAACAGCTAAGGTTATTGCAGATCAGTAATAATTTATTGTATCAAGCTGCTGACCTAACGCTTTAATGCAGAAGGAAGAGATAGAGCTCAAATGTGTGTATTCTTAGCACATGATAATTGATACATTTGTGTTTGTCTTGAAGGCACTTTCATCTAATTTTCAAATGCTATAAGATGTGGATATTTTTTCCATTGGAAATAAATATATTTTTCCAAGTCAGAAGATTGACATGATTGATGGTTTCAGGATTTTAATTAAAACACAGAAAGCTCCATGCGTGACTGATTCAGTTGCAAAGAAACCTTTCAGAGTTCCGGAATGAGGGTGTATCAAACTGGGCTGCAAGAACAAATAACTGATCTGCAAGAGGTCTGTGATGAAGTAGACGAGCCAGAATAATGAAGTTTTTCGTGGTGCTAACTTCTAAAGCATAGAAATGCTTGTGTGACATTTATTTTTTTTTCCCCAAAAAATAAACAAATAAAGCCCTAACCAAAACCAAAGCCACGAGCAGGACTTGTCTGACTTTCCTAATATCTTAACTTTTGAACTCACTGGCCAATTTAAATGAAATTGGCAGAACTGGAGAAGTGTTGCAAGTGTCAAGTTTCTGCAGCTCTCATGAAAATCATTTGCTTAATAAAGAAAAAGGAGTATTTAATGCAAAAAGAGAAAAAGAAGCAAGGAGAAATCTGGCCATACCTCCTTTACTTGCCCTGTCCCAGCAACCCAGTCAGCACATGGCTGTAGCTACAACACGGGTTGTCCTTTGCCCATCACAGGCTGTGTAAAGATTGGGAGGAAACAGCAGAAAGGAAGGAATATGGAAGGAGCTTCCAGAAGAACTGGAAGTTTACGGTGGAAAAGAGGCAGCCACAGGCCGGGGTATTTGCCAGAGGGAATGGGTTGAGCAGGGCAAAAATCCATCAAAAATCAAACACTGTCCTTTCCACTGCTTATGAAACAACTCAATATTCTCGAAAATACACACACATATATGCACACTGCGTTGACTCAAAGGGCTGCAAATGACAACTCACGGGGGCAAGGTCACTTTTCTTCCTGGCTACACTCTCACTAGGTGATGGGCACTTAAACTTCAGATTTCCTTTGTAAGATTTACAGCTTTGCACCATTGTGATGAGCAGGGGAGGTAACATTTTCAAGGAGGGATACAATCAAAGCCCTTAAGTAGATAACTTGATTGTAATTCCAAATTTTAGTAACATATGTTCACTAAAACATGCACATTTTTTGATGTTTCTATGTAACGCTCTTTAGGTGTTTTTAACCAAGTTCTAGCTCTAAGGCACTTGTGAGTGCTCTTGAAAGACTGATTTATTGGCTAGGGAGAACTATTTTTGAGAAATAATTTGTGTATATACAGCTTTGAATGCTCTTTTTTCCTGCCTGTGACTAATCTCGTTGCCTTTCCTAAGACAATTTGTGGGAGGAAGGCAAGAGGATTCACCCCGGTGCTGTAATGAAACGCTAAATCATAGGAACATCTTTGATGTGTTGGGGTGGTGAGCCCTAGAGCCGCCGAGAGTTTGTGCAAATCCAGCCACCCCTCTTGTGTGGGCTGGGAGCAGGCTGCCACTCTGATTAAGAAAGTACACATTACTGGGAAGTTATTCAGATCCTGGCATAAGAATTCGGGGTTCAGTTCCCAGCTGTCACATTTCAACAGATTTCTGGAAGGAATTAATGAGAGCTAACTCCATATGGGGACTGAGGCTTTTCAACACTGCATGTTGCAGCTCCTGGCTTTTGGCTTTTATTCAGCAGTCCAAAGCCCCATGCCTGCCAATGCAAGGCAAATAAATTGTGTCATAAATTTCACTTCTTTTCTTGGATTAGTATAAAGGAAGATCCTGTGAGAAGGCACTTTGTTTTGTACTGGGAATCCCAACTTCATCATTCTTGAGAGAGGAAAATCTACAGAAAACGTGATTATTTCTTTTTTTTAGAAACAACTCCATTTAGTGTCCTTCATCTGGGTAGGGTGAGCAAAGAAGTATCCTGTAGAGCAGGATTTGTGGACTTGGTGCCCTTCTAAGTGTTGATGAAGACTCAGAGACCCACCAGCTCCCGCCCTTTGAGGGACTGTCACAACCAGCAGGAGACAGGCTGCTCCACAGCAAAAGCCGTCCTATTTCTCCTCTTGGAGGGGAGCCAGTGGGCAGCCTCTGCAAAGCGGGGAGGATGGAAAGCCACTGTGTCTCCTGGGTGAGGGGGGAGGAGGATGCATGGTTTCTTTATTTGATATGAAAACAAATTTAGCCAAACCAGTGTCTGACATGCACAATCTGGAGATTTAACCCCTCGGCTTTGTACAACAGCCTCAGCTGTACATTAAGGCACACCAGTTGGCACAACACTGCTGCTGATTCAGTCTCTTTCGACTTCTCTCTGACCACATTTTTTAATGACTGCAGCTGTTGTGGATGTTTCCTGTGGATCTCAGTCTTAGGCATGGTCAGTGTATATATTCTGAGTCAGGTCTCCTAACTTTGAGACCCGTTGTCCTGTGAGATGTAGGTACAGCTCCTTTGGCACACACTCGTATGCAACTTACAGCCCCAGCAGTGCATCACTGATGGGTACCCAAATAGCTTAGGAGTGTTTTGAGGGTAATGCAGTCTTTTTGCTACCTAAATTGCACTGAAGTTTTGTTAGACATATACATATTTTTTTTTATTTTATTTTTTTTTTTTTATCTAGGCTTTAACCTCTTCCTGATTCTCATCTGGCTGTGTGGGTTGGAGATAAGTGTTTTCTTGTCTCAATAGGAGTGATGAGAGTTACCCAGGCAGTATGGAAAAAAATGAAACAACGCTGAGCAAAGGGTGTGTGTTACAGTCATAGACTTCTCAGATGTGACTTACAGGACCTATTTTGGGCTCTAGCAGACACTGAGCAACCACCGTTCCTCTCTTGGTTTTAAGCATGTAAGCATTAAGAAAAGATTGTTGAATTAAAAAAAGCCTTGAGGTTGGGACATCTACCTGAATAACTGTAACCTGATTTTTAATCAGCAATAGCGAATGCTCAAGGATAACAACAAATCATTTGGAAAGATTTGTTTTTTCTTTTAAAAGAGACAATTGTACTAATTAGCAATATTGGTATGTAAAAATGTGGGTGTGAAAACAACTCAATGAAGTAATTTAAAGTCTTTGTTAAAGTGAAGTATACTCAATTAAGCTGAAGTGGATATACAATTTTGATTGTACCCTTGGTTGCTCTCCTATTGTTTTGAAAAGAACAAAATTAAGATACAAGAAAAGCAAATTTCTGGTGCGGGGTATCCCTACAGAGCTGAATCTTTGCAAGGAATTGCCCTGATCTGAAGGGCAGTGCAGTGTTCCTACAGCCATGGTCAACAGGTCAATAAAGTCCTTTTAACAGGATATGAGAGCGCTTGGATCTACAGTCATTCATTCTTTAAACAATTAGTAAGAGATTGTTACATTTACACTGGGTGAATCTAAATTTCTTCTCTTTAACATGAACTATTCATCCTCATGAGAATTCCACTGATTTCAGTTGAATTACTACTTATTGCTGCTGGTTCAATTGCAGAGAGATTCAGTACCTCTAAAGTTATGGATCCAATAGAGCCACAGCATTTCTAGCACTCTTCAATGCAGAAAATGAAGATAAGGATGCTACGGTAGCTCCTCTGTGTTATTGCTGAAGTGGAAACAAGTTCAGTTTTACTTGCACCTTGCATTTTACTGTGTGTGGTAAGTTCTCATATATGGGCACAGCTAAGCAGTATATTTTTGAGTTGTCCGATTTTAATACTCTAGTGGGAATGCAAGGTTGACTTCCACACCTAATAAGTATTAAAGTAGCCCTTGATGTAGCTGCTAGGGCTTTAAAACATGATCAATCAGCTATCTTCAAAATCCAGCCGAACTCCGAGAGCAGTCCCTTAGAAATTACACTTCCATCTCAGAACATTAACCTTTCAGAGTGGTCTAACACAGCATTGCATGAGAGACTCAGCCAAGATCGAGGCCCAGTCCTGATGGATGTTGTAACCCCATAGAGACAGAAATGGCTCTGCCTTCAGAGTGTTTATGGTTTAAGTTGACAAGAGGCAAAAAACTGGGAGAAGGGGGAGAATTACTATAGTTTTACAGGCAGTGAAGTGAGGTGCCAATTGTAAACCATGATGCTTAACAGAGTAATAATGATCTGAAGTTCTGTGAAAATTGCAGGCTGCGTAGGGAGGATGGGCTGAAGTTGGCAATGGAAGATGAACACAGCTGGCTCATCAGCATGTGTTCCTGATGTCCCACCAGCATATCCCTCTCTATGAACCATGTTATCCTTTGCCTGGTGTAGGCGTCAGCAGGAAAAAGCTGTGGGCAAAGAAGAGGGAGAAACCATTAGACCTGGGTCCTCTGTCCATTAGGAAGCCCAGTGTTAGTATGGCTTCTTGTGGAGTAAGGCTTTGTTTTCTATGTGGAGTGTAATTGAGTAGTGTTGGTTTAAGTGTTTCCCCTATACCGGTTTTTAATAGATTGTCTATCTTCTCTATCTTTTGTGGAGGATCTTTCATAAAGCTGCAGAGGCAAAACCTGCCAAAACTAAGAACAGTAAACTCCAAGTCAAGAGAAAATGCCAGGGAACTCGAGGGGAAATGTTTGAAGCTGGTTTTTTTGGTCATATTTTCTGTCTTTCTTGTAAGCTGTAAGTTTTCAGTTGACGTTATCTAGGACAGGTGCTGAATTAGTGGGAGAAGCTTTGCTTCCATTGATGTGAATGAAAAGAAGATTTTAGAAATTTCTAAGACCTTACACAACCCAGCCTCAAGGATTTTAGGAGAAATGGCTGTGGGAAGTTCTTGACGAAATCTTGAATGATTTCAGACAGTGAAATCTGCTTTCTCTATAATTCTACCCGTAAACCTGGTGTTCTTTGTCAGTTCGTTTCAGCCACATTCCCTTGAGTGCTTTCCCGGTCTGCTAGAGTGTCAGCTGCCCTGTAAAGTTCCTATTTCAAGCAGATGGCAGATTCAAGACTAGAAATTACAGTGGAAGGCTTAAATGCTCCTTTGAAGGATGGGAAGACAAAGGGAGATGGCCAGGCTGACTTCATAAATGCTGATCAAAAACTTCCCCAAAGGGGTCATGCTTTCCCTGACTGGAGGCAATCTAACTGTGAGATGCAACCTGGGGAAGAGCAGGCTCCTCTAGTCCTGCTGTTGATGGAGCATCTTGTCTAGGGTATTTTGGGAGATGGGGAGCAAAAGGAACCAGGGGTTTTATACTGCTGTGCGGCAAGATTATACTTTGCCTAGAAACAACTGTTAAGGTTTGAGGGGGTGCCTGAGAACGGAGCTGGAGAAGGACTGTTCTCCCCTCAGTAAATATTTACCAGGAGCATTATGGTAGGGCTGTGCAGAGCTTGAGGCGTTTCCAGCAGGGCATAGGATTTTGTTCTCCATACCTCTGCCCTGAGCCCCAAATCTGAATGAACTCTGGGGATGCCAGAACTGTCGGGCTCCCTGTTTGTTTGTGGGCACGGCTCTCTGCAGCTGTTTTTCATCTTTAATGAGATCTGAACACACCATAAAATTTTACTGGGTGTTTATGCTAACAAAATTAACTAACAGTTGGTGCTTTAAAAATGCAGCCGGAGCTCTGAGTGCTATAACTGAAATCTGCAATGGCTTTTTAACTGGTGTAGGACAGAGCAAGTGTGTAAGTGCCAATGTCATTTAACAGTAAACCATTTTATATATAATCTCTATTGACCAGAACTGATTCATTGAAATAAAAAAAAATTAAAAATTCTTAGCATGATGTATGTTTTAACAAAATCATGTTTTCAGGCAGTAGATAACTAGAAGCTCTGTCAAAATTGTGGGCATCATTTATAATACCAAGACCTATGGGCCGATAATCAAAATGAATCAGCTTAGCCATTTCAATACTTTAACACTGAAGTCAAAGAATAGGAAGATTTATTTTAGCATTTTGATTATAGTGTTTCCCATTAAAATAGTTATAATATGCTGTGAATGCTGTATGGATCGCTTGAGGCCATGACTTCAGTAAGAGTACAAAGGACCTCTATGTTATAGAAAAAAAGAAAAATAGAAGTTATTCACTTTAGACTCAATTTCCTGTTTACTAGAAAAGAATTGGCTTATTTCTGTATTAGTACTGTTAAGTAAAGATAGAAAAGTCATTAACTTTCATTCATTCATAAATTTATTTAGCACTTTTAGTTATTTTCATGTAGTTTTCCCACACCTAGTGTGGATAGAGTTCGATGTTTATGATCTTCACATTATGCTGGGGATTTTAATGCTGGTTTTAAAACAAAATAACCAGTTTTAACATGCTGAGGTATATCTTCTTTTTTTTCTTTTTTTTTTTTCTTTGTGAATGAAAAGCACAAATTTACCCAAATATGAGTAGGGCTGATTTGCATTTCATGGCACTACCAGAAATAAAGTTTGGCTAAAAGGCTTGTGCTAGCAGTCGAGGGGAATGTACCAATTCCTGGATTAAGCCCTGAGTTACATTGGGATACCGGCCAAGTGGTTTAGGCTTTATGTTTTCACATTCGCAGTTTATTGTAGATCCCAGCTTATCAAGGCCAGACGCTGCTACTGTCAAGAAAATGTTCTCCAACCTGCTTTTAACCTCCCAGTGTAAGCATGGTTTTGGGGATCTAACGTGAATTCACAGCAGTCAGTGGTAGTGGCACCATGCTGAGATGGGAACAAATATTCTGCCCATGCTTTAGTTTATTCTGTCGGTAAAAATAAGGATGAGCACTTCCTTTGCATGGTCTGTGAGCTCTTTGGTGCAGGGATAATAACTTGGCAACCCACTAAATGGAGTTCACATCCTTACTGTTGGCCTTATGTTATTGTGCTTAAAATCTGAGAATTTAGCAAACCTCAGTGTCATTAAGAACTTATTTTCTTTTGGAATGAAGGAAAAAAGATGTAGATTGGAAAGAGATAGGAGGTTGCAGAGTCTCTGTCCAGTGACGTGCAAACCTTACTCCGGAAGATGACCTTGGAGAGAAGCACACCCGAAGGGGCAAGTTGCAGGTCAAGCACAGAACATGTGGAGGAGAAGAGGGGAGGACATCAGTATTTCAGCTCACTTGAAATGAAGGTTGTTAAAATTATAAAACCTTGGGTAATTTAAAAAGAGAGCATGTGCAGCAGTTCTAGGTACCATGCCTTTCAGTAGACAGAATGGATTATGCTCCAGCCAAGCCAAGGCTTGTTCTCAGTGAGAGCCCCAGGGAAAGGGTTGGGGGCTGACAAAGGTAGTGGAGTGCTGAGTTTCTCTCAGCTCTGCTGGCAAGTTGAAAAGGGGCAGGACATCAACATTTTGAGGTCAGCTCGCTTGTTTGCAGATGGTATCTAAAATTGGAATGCTAGGAAGAGGCTGACATTATGGCAGACAGATGTGTGCTGCTGGTAATTTACTGCTACTCGGGGCAGGAGATACACCATATGCTTTTTTATATATTTTTTTTAGACGTTTAGTTTATGCTTCTAGGCTTTTGGCTTTTATTGGACTTCCCATTAGTGCCTTAACATCCTCGTGTCAGATTTTGCTGGATAGTGACCTCACACAGAACCTTTGCCACTGCTTTAACTCTTTTAAGAAACAAGTCGAGGAAAGGACCAGCAGCAGGGACTCCCTTCAGTGTTATCTCTGTTGTGGCACTCCATAGGAATGCTAGTTGCATACTGGGATTTGATTGAATAAAAGGCTCTTGAGCCTGAGAGTGTAATATTGTTTTCTACATCGAGGAACTTACTTTTTAAATTTGTTCATTGGTTTATGGCCATCTCTCAAACTAAGGATTTTATTCTTCACTTTATATTCATGCTGCTTAGCATTGATTTTTGTGTGTAAACCCATTGATTGTCATGGGGCTCCTCTTACGCTGCTTAATATGAATCAGGGCTGTATCTGGGACCCAATGAAAGCACACAGTATAATAGATTTTCTTTGACACGCTGCGTTGCTTCACTGCTGGTCCTCTTGTCTGACCACCCATTGCACAATCTGCCAGCAGAGAGGCCACTGAAGTTTTTCAGTCACTTACTCCAAGTTTAGCTACTCTTTATTGCCATAGCCCTCTTCTCCAGCATGTCAGGACTACCCTTGAATTTCCCAGGCCTGCTCTCTGTGCATGCTCTGTACTTCCATATTTTCAGATTTATTCCAACTTTAGTCTCTTGAGTTACCTTGATCTTGCTGTGGTTGTGTTACAGAGCACATCTGCACCGTGCCCATGTCTTTCACTCCTTCATTTAGGGTTCTTTCTCTCTTCCTATGCCTCCTCTGCTGCTGTTGTTTTTCCTGTGGCAGGGGAGGACACTGACTATTCTACTTTACTAAGAAGTTAATTTACTTCCAGTGAATAAAACCAGCTGTTTTTTCCATATATTAAATAGTAAGGGAAATCTTCTTGGGCTTTTTGTTAATCTCTGTAAATCGTTGCCCATATAGGGCATTTATAACATAAAAATATATCGCCTTGCTGGTTTTAGCCATCTCTGGGACACTGAAGGACTGGTTCAGACTGAAACACAGGTACCTTCTCATGGGCTTCTGAAGAGGTAGTGATGGCTCTGGGTTGCTGCAGCTTGTGCTTTTACAAAGGTATTTCAGGCTGTCACTCAGAAGCTGCACCTAGGATTTCTAGCCATGTATGATCATAGTGGAGGTCATGAAGGCATTAACCAAGGATGCAGGAAGGAAAGAAATGTTTATGGACCCTTAAACTCTTTACGTATGACAGTAATTCAAGCGGGGCTTTTTTTTTGTTTGTTTGTTTGTTTTTTTTAATCTTTTGTCCCCTTTTCTTTCCTTTGCAGAACAGGAGAAAACATTAGTGCTTTTTTATGACTTTAATGGAAAGTAATCAATGCTGTGCACCATCACAGTGTTGTGATAAAAATAACTCGGTTAAAACTATCTTTGACAGCAAAATATTTTAAGTGACCTCCAATGGTTACCCTTCCTCAGGTACTTTCCTATAGCATATGTTACACCAGAGAAATGCTGATTGGCAGCTGATATGGACTAGATGAAAGACAATGAGATTCTCTTTTTATTTTAAACATAGGACGGATGTCCACATCTAACTTCCAGTAATGCCAGTAGAAGCAAAATAAAAATCTCTTGTGTGCTGATGGAAGAATTGCTTCTAAAGGTGTGAAGTTTATTGAAGAATCAAGTAATGAAGAATTATGGTTTCTGGTGCTTAAAATTTTAGTGATTGTATAAAAATGAAGGCTCCAGCATTTTAAATTATAGTTTGTAGAGACATTGCCACAAATTACATATTCTTTCTTGAAAGCTCCTTTCTTACTTCCTTGTATGAATTTGTTAGATTTGGATTTTGATGTGGAGATCATCCAGAAATAAAAAATAATCGATATTTTGTTCAACAGAAGCTGTCACATATACTCTTACCCTTTGGAAATAGAAATTGAAAAGAGATAGGAGAAAGCTAACAAATTACAATGCAGTCCTACTGCTGTTATTCCCAGGCTTAGCAACTTAAGACTGTAGCACTATTCATATGAATGATGGCTGTAGCCAACTGAGAAATAGCTGTTCTTTGCAGAGGCTGGAGTGCACAGATGCGTCAAAATACTAAAATAAGATGATGAGATGTAGGTTATCAAAGCAAAGATGGACATTTAAGTTATGTTGTAGGAAAGTTATCTACTGTCCCATGAGTTTGAAAGCCAATATGCATGATCTCATCAGCAGCACCAAGTGATACTGTTTGCCAAAAAAGGGATGGTTTTGATGAGTGGGGAGGATATACTGGACCATCACCGAAAAGGCACCTTTTTTATGATGTGTAAATATGAAGTCTTCACATTTTGGCTACATGTTTATGTGTGCTGTAACAGCACTCCTAAGCACGGAAATTCTTGTATTTTCCAAGGTTTCCAATTTCCTTTAATAAAAACAAAAAAGAAAAGCAAAAAAAAAGCTCAAGTTAGTAGCCAGTATTGCTGCAGAGGTGAAAAAAATACTATCAAAATGATGCAGAGGTGTTGACCTGAGTTCTCAGAAAGACTAAAACTCTCTCTCTGCACTAACTGGGTAATCACTATAAGGTGATCCCTGAAGGATAGGATTCAGTTTAAGGATTACAGGACCAATATTTATGCATCTAATTTCTGTTCACATGTAACCTAGAGGGAGGATTTTTCTGCATTAGTGCTGTGTGAGATGGGCTGCTCTACTGCGGGGATATGAATTTCCCATAGGTCTTGTGTTGTGTCTGCCAGCACCAGCAGTGCATTTTGGAGATGCTGGGACATGTCAAATGATGCTGGATATCTCCATTCAGTGTGTGGAACTGGTCAGGCAATGCCTAAAGTCCCATTATAGTCAATGGGACATAGTCTGTCGAGTCCAGAGAGTGATGAAGCTCACTGTAAGGCTGCTGAGGGCTGGCTACTCCCTGACTTGCTTCTTATATTCCACTGATTTTTTTTGACTAGATGCATCTTGACTATAATAGGAGTTTAGATGCCTGGCACTCATATGAGAACCTACATGTAGGCATCCTAATCTCAAATTGCATCCTTCTTGTAGCATCAACCTTGTCTACTGTGTTACTAGTTGTCAGTGTGGGTAAGAAAAGCTGGGAAGAGTTATGGCTTTAAATTATTGTCTGCCATTTCCCAAGAGCCAGAATGTTTCTTGTGGGTCAGGACGGATGGCTGAATGCTAGAGTGTAATCAGCATCACTGAGATTGATAATAATACAAGGCACAGCACTCAGAGCTTGGGGGAAAATGACTGGGTTTATTTTCCTAAAATTCAGGTTTCAGGAAAGCTTGGGTTATTCTGATCATGGTAATTGTGGCAGCAGACTTAGGTTGATGTCTGCATTTCAATCTTGATGAATCCTTGGAGCAGCCTGTTCTCTGAACCAAGAGAAAAAGGACGTGTATGTAAATTGGGAGATTTTTTAATTTTTTTTTTTTTTTTAAAGGCTAGTCCAGCCAAGCCAATCCTTTTGAAATGGATGAATAAGGGTTACAGAAATGCTGATGTTGGTGCACAGAAGATGTATGAATCTCTGTATGGAGCAGGAGGCAGATGTAGATAAAGCAGGCAGGGTTAAATCATGCTTTGCCTGTAATTGTGAGCATGATATCAATGTTGGTGTCTTTGACTGCAAGGTCCTTTGGGATCCCTGTAGGGCATGGTACAAACATTAGCTGGTCAGCTACTACTCAGGCTGTGCCTCATTTTGTAAATGTTGCTCTAAATAAATTTAATCAATAGTGAGATCTCGTATTGAAAAATACACTGCTTTCTGTTGATACCACCTATTTTTATGTCACAGCAGATTCCTTTCCCCTTAATGCTCTAAGAACTGAGGATGGGGTGTTTACTTCAGCGTACAAACTAAGGGCCAAGGCTGACTCTCCACTCCCTTAACGTGGGTTTAATGCCAGTATGGTGACATTTCCCTTAGTCCTGTTATCATAACCTCAGTGGACTTAATCTACCAGATGGCTGACAGTAAAGAAAAATTAAGCAGTGTTAATATTGCTAACAGCTCTTGTTATATTAACAGCCCTACCCCGCTTCTTTCATATTTAGGAAATCTGAATTATTTAGACTTTTGAGATGAGCAAATGTTTGGAAGGTTATTTTTTTGTTTTAGTCTCTTTTTCTGGTAGGTAGCTTTGGCTTGTTAACATTTAGAAAGATTTTTTTTTTTCTTATTTAGTTGTGCTTTTTATAGAAGATTTATTTTTCCATTTTGAAATAACGCTATGGCTGAGTGACAGAATAGTTTGTAAAAACCAGTAGGGAGAACATCAGCTCCTAGGGGAAAAAAGTGGACACATTAAAGAGTTATTTTCAAAACTCTGCCAGAATTTAGTAAACTCTGTTTTAGAGGCATTATTCTCACAAGGGAGGAGATTAAGACTGAAGGAAGAGGCAGTCATCAGCTAAGATATTTCTGTGGACTCCATAGCTGTAGTGTCTCAGCTCCTCAAAATCTCTAATGAGATTTTCTTCAGATAACTACTGATTGCTGCTAGATTGGATTGGATTATATTAGATTAGTGTTACTCCAGTTTTACAGACAGTGGAACTGAGAAACCAGGACAGCAGGGACCGGATTCTGAAAGATACTTAGTCATTTATGTATTAAAACATGACATTTGGTGGTCTCTGCACAGGTGTCTCCTGTTACTTGGGAAGTGGGAGTTCTTTGTAGAGTTTTTCTGTTTTGTTTTTGTTTGTTACTTTGTTTTTTGAGCATCTCAGGAATGCTTTTCTGAAATTTAGGCTGTGTAATTTTGAAGCCCACCTAACTCTCCTGCGTTCGTCTAGACAGCCTGTGGAAAAGCAAGAGAAAGGAGTCCAGGCTTCACCGTTATCTATCAATAAATGAACTGCCCAGTTATTTTTCCTGTGGTTGGCAGTAGGAAGGTGTTTGTACTCAGGTGGTCCAGCGGCATCGCCGGAGACAACTGGCCATTGCTGGTGGCCTATATATCTCTGGAAATGTAGCTTCCTATCTTGAATTGATTTCAGTAGGCTCATGCATCTAAACTTCAAATGCTCTAGCCCTTCAAAACTGCTCCTGGGTGACTTTGACTTAGGAGTACCCACTGCTGTCAGGAACAACAGCTTCATGTTCAGCCCCTTGCTTCCATCTTCTAACTATCAAAAATACAGTCCTTTTTGTGCAAATGAAACACTTAGATCATGGCTTCAGGTAAATTTAAATTTGGCCTTTGAATTATTTTTAAATCACCTCAGATAAATGGATGGCATTTGTAAAAACTAATTTTGTGAAGACAGATTTGGGGACCACACATGGTAGTGGGAGGATGTTCCACAGTGGTATTGAGGTGGAATTTTGCAAGCTAAATCCAAAAGTGCCATCAGCTTCACTGTCACTAATTCTGGAAATAAGTAAGGTGCATCACCAATGTGCTACATGACTTCAATGGTCCTCAGAGCTTTGTAAGCACCAAGTTTGATATAACTTTCTTAAAGCCTCCTAAGTGTCCAAGGGTAGTGAGAATCTCAGAAGAAAAAAAAAAAGTGTTTCTATATGTCTACCTAAATTACGATGGGGTTGAACTGGGGAGGAGGTTAAAAGCTTGCCTAAAACAGAGATGAGGTTTGGTTTCTCCCATTAACACCTTTAATAAGAAAGGCATTAGCTTTCCGTGGCTCCCTGGGTTAAAAAATGTTGATGCGTCCAGGGGAAGACTGGGCAGTGTGAACCCTCTTAATCCCAAGAGAGAGAAGGGTGCAGAACTCAAGATGTCACATTTCTTACCTTTTCACAGTGGGCTGATGCTAAGCAGTTTCAGAAGGTTTCAGGCCAGGTTTCAGTAAAATGACAAGATCCTATTTTGAGGTACTTAATTCTCTGCAAGGCAGTACATATAATCTAAGATTTTGGAGTTTACCAGTGTTTGCTTCATTACTATGTTTTCTATAGACTTCTCACACTAACAGTCTTCCTGTGTTTACTACATATTGCAAAATATTGTATATATCATGTGGGTAAGGAACACTGACGCCCAGAACTCCTATGGGATCAATACAGAATACTATTAATTGTTTATTTTTTGTAAGGTCACAGGTTTTCTGGGATCTCCTCTTTCATCTGGTCAGGTCTGATGGCTTTCTGCATGCCATGCCAATGGTATGTGAAAAGATACAGTTCCTTCAAGTGGCTTCTACTGAGCATGATATTTAATTAGCTCCAGTTTGCAAAGCTCTGAAGAAAAGTCATTGAGAGTCTCCCTCCTTTGCTTTTTCTTCACGTTTGCTGCACGCAGAGAACAGGGGCAGAGGACTGTATAGCGACCTGAGTGTTTTGAACTATGGTTTTTGCTGGATGCTACTTGGCACCCTTTCACAGAGGACCTCTGTTCCCTAGCACTTTATGGGTGGGAAAGCATGTCTTAAGTGAAGCTCAGGGATTTCCTTATTCAATCCCAAGTTTTTGTTCACTTGGACTCTCACGCACTCTGCTAATCACTAGAATGCTCTACTGCTCCTAAAAATATTTTCATCATGAGATTTTGGCATAGTTTTTTATTGTTTTGTTTTTATTTTGTAACATCCCCACTTTCCCATTTCCTTCCTTACACGAAGGAAAAAAGGGCAGTGAAAGGTTTTGGAATACATGCATGCTTAATTTTCTGTAAGCTGACTTGGTATCCTCCTGCCTCGCTGTAGCTTGAAATGAATTTTAGATTTTTAGAGCAGTGATATACACCATTAAGAAGTCTTGCTGCCTAACCAGGCACAGTGCTTCTTGAAGGCTGCCTCTTCCTTCAAACAAAGATCATAAAGATAGCAGGCTGAGAAAACCATGCTGTTTAGGAACAAATAGCATGTTGTATTGAACCAGAACAAGTGGGCTGCATCATCTTTACCTGTGGATTGGCAGCACTCCTGGATTGATAGCCAGGAATAGTTGGTTGCTAGTTTAAGATCTTAGCTGTGCCCCGTCCTGGAGGGCAAAACGCCAGAAGAGTATGTGTGCTATGTGAGCAGTTACAGCATATTTTGACCTTGATCTTTGGGTATAGCTGAATACCACAAGGGAAATTCAGGAAAGCACAGGGAATAGAGATGGCTGTAAGGCTGCTCAGGTTTCTGGCATCCCAAGAAAATACTGCAGCAGCCAGAGATCAACAGTGATGGACTACCCGAGTCTCAGCACTGTCGTGACACTGAGATGTTTGAGTTAGGTTGGGAACATGGTACCTAACTCTGTCATGCCATTCCCACCAGAAATCTACCCTTCTTCCTCCCCTCTGGGGTGACCTTTGTGTATGAAACCTTGAGGCCAAGCAGGAGTTGCAGCACTGTATTTTTCCAGCCAACACGGCTCTTCTCAGCGGAGTCTTTCTTAGTCTCTGGTTGGCTGCCAGGTATTGCAACTCCCTCCCTGCCACAGCATATCATGAAATGCACGTCCATGCTGTTCCAGCTAGTAAGCTCCCTGTGCTCTTGGCCTTTCACCCCACCCCAATGGTGGAGATCCTGATCTCCAGGGGGTCAAGTCAGGAAGTCTTCATGTGCCAATGGCAAGTAGAGGGTGTTGCATGACGTGCACTCCGTCTACCTCCTCCCAAGGCTGATTTTGTCCACCTGCTCTGTGCAGAAGATCTCAATCCTGGCTGAGAATCAGGACTGCTCTGTGTAATTTGGTTTTATCTTTTGGCAGCAGTTAATTATATTCTAAGAAGCACCAGATACTATACTGAATTCTGTGCCTTTCTCTTTAACTTCTTTAAATTTTGTTGTGCTATGGAGAAGCTACCTGTTTTTTTCCCTAGGAAAAATAAACATATTATTGGTCCTGACTATTCCATTTTTGCCTGTCTCTTGATTTTTAGGCTCTGCTGTAGTTTCAGTTCAGTTTGTGCTGACATGTTTAGCACTTCTGGTGGGTTTGTATATTTTTAAGATGAGAACCAATGTCAATCTATCCTTTTTTTGTTGTTGTTTTAATTTTCTTCAGCTTTTCAACTCAGATTTTGGCCTCTCTTTGGTAGGTGGAATGGACAGTATTTGCAACCATTGATTTCTGTCTTGGCATGTGAGGCGTTTGGAGTCCCAACCTGAGATTCACCCTGTGAGGGCACCATTTCCATAAGGGCTTTAGACTCCCACAGGAGAAAAATGAGATCATTTATTCAACAACATTAGTCATCTGCATATCACTTTTTAAAAATCCTAACCAAAGTATACATATTTTATTCTTTTCACTATGAAATTCATCTATTTAGATATTTTTAAAAATATATCTCCTTTTCATAAGAGGAAAACATTTACCATGACATCCGTTTCATCCTGCTCCTTTCCATCTGAAAAAGCTTAAGTTGTGACCTGCTTGGTTTTCACTGACTTCTGTAATTCTCTTTTAAAGTTCCTTTCACAGTGCACTGCAGAAGGAAAAAAAAGAAAAGACAGAGAGATTTTTATATGCTAAGGAGGCTACTTCAGACAGAGGCAATTAACTGGCGTTGTAGAGCTCAGACAAGAAAATCAGGAGATGTGATCTAAAGATCAGTCTTTGAAAATATGATTAACAGGCAGAGCTTGAATGACTCCTGTATTGAGTTTGTGTGGCAAGGTTTTTGTAGTGTGGGGGGTGAGGGTGCTAAAGGGGTACCTTCTGCAAGAAGCTGCTAGAATTTGCACCAGGGGAGGTTCAGATTGGATATCAGGAAAATTTTTTACACTGAAAGGGTTGTTAAGCATTGGAGTGGGATGCCCTGGGAAGTGATTGAGGCAAAGTCCCTCAGGGTATTTAAAAGATGGGTTCACATGGTGCTTAGTGACATGGTCTAGTGATGGGTTGTTATTTTTTTATCAGAGTTAGGTTAATGGTTGGACTAGATGATCTCAAAGGTCCCTTCCAACCCAGACAGGTCTGTGATTCTAAGTTTCCCAAATGTCAGATGGAGCCAATGCCAGTTAATGAAGAACTGCAGCCAGTAGGAAGGACTCATGTTGGAGAAGTTTGTGGCAGACTGTCTCCTGTGAGAGCAATCCCACGCTGGTAAATGGTAATAAATTAAACTGATTTCCATAAGCTGAGTCTGTTTTGCCCGTGACAGTAATTGTTAAGTGATCTCTCCCTGTCCTTATCTTGATCCATGAGCCTTTCATTTTATTTTCTCTCCCCTGTCCAGCTGAGGAGGGGAGGGACAGACTGGCTTTGGTGGGCACCTACCATCCAGCCAGGGTCAACCCACCACCACTCCTGCTGCAATAATTTGGGTTGTTTTTAAAGAATGTGAATTCCTCCCATTGTAATGAAACAAGTTCTCTGAGCTATGTTGAAAGTCTCTGACTGTTTTTGCTCATTGCAGCTGTGCAAAGCTGATAAGAAATACTGCCAAACTGAAATCCTCCTCTGCCTGGGAGCCGCCTGTTGGAGAGGGGTGAGTGACCTCCTGCAGGTGCATGGCTACTGAAATCAGCCCTGCACTCCTGCTGACCACAAGCTTAGGATTTAATTCAGCTCACTGGCTGGCAACTCAAACATAAAGAATAGTACCAATCTTTATTTTTATTTGTTTGTGCAAGAGTCACATGGTCAAATTCTTTTCTGGTGTCGGCACTGCTGGGGTTAGCATAAATGCTCCTGTTCACACCAGCAGAAGTTTTGGCACAGCTTCATCATAAACAGTCAGACACCCATAAAGAGAGCTCATGCCCGTGCTCAGAGCTGCTGTGCTCAGCACCAAGCAGGAGAATGTCTGTGGGGGTGGAGGACTGCTTGGATCTACCCCAAAGTCCAGTCATCCAACAAATGAAATGGCAAGACAGGAAAACAGCTACTAATTCCTCTGCAGATTAAAAGACTGTGAAAGGGTCCTACTCCAGGAGTACCAAATGTATACAGATCAACTTCACCATGCCTCAGGAGCCTAAATCATCTTTGAGCACCTGGGCAGAAGTCCAGTAAAAGTCAGATTTGTGCTCTGCACAACAGATTTTCCCTGGTTCATCTCAAAACATTACATTTCAGGGGCTTATTTTATGCATATGAAATATTGCTGGTCAAGCCAAGATGGAAAATTCTCAGATACCTTCTCAGACAGGAGTTGGGAGGTCTCTGTCTATATATGATTTTTCTAGCATCTTATTTTTCCAGACTCAGAATCACAAGTGTAAACCCAAAAGCTCGGGGTCGTCATATAAATTTGTGACATACCTTGTACACCAGTCTGTGGTGAGATGATTTACTTTCATCAGTGCAGTTTTTCACTCTAAGAGGAATTACGTGTCCTTTATTTAGTACTTAAAGTAATTCAGCCTGCTTCTGTATTTTAAAAATTAGGGATTAAGTCAGTCTGTAAAATTGCTTTACACTGACAGAAAGTTATGATATCATAGGATTAACTGAAACATGGTGGGACAACTCACATGACTGGAAGATTGCAATGGATGGCTATGAATTCATCTTTTCATTCTTTGGTCTTCTTATCTGATATTTTTCAAGGGATGATGATACCCATAGAGCTGGCAGGGTTCAAGCATTGACTGGTTCTAGTACTGATGGGCAATCAGAGGACATTGTCTTCATTAACTTTCCTAGGAGAAGTTATGGGCTTCTCTGTCATTTGTTCTGGTGTGTATCCTTTCTTGAAAACAAATATCTGGTGTTCAAATACTCTCTCTTACTTTCTTAATTAGTATGGTTTTGAAGGTTAATTACAGAGACTTGTGGTTAATTATATGGGTTACTTTTCTCAGGAGTTGCTGACCTGGAGACATTACTTCATTGACGGAATCTGAGATTTTTTTCTTTTTCTCTCTCTCTCTTTTTAGTTATTTATTATTTTTTTTTTTTATTTTTTAGCTTAATTTATAATCTACTCTGCATTAAGTGTGGATTGGCAGGTTCAGGTTTGGTGATCTCAGGGGCTATTTTTATTAACCAAACCTGTGCTCTAGGTTTCTAGAGAAGGGGTTTGTGCTTTGGGAACTGAAGGCTGTGAGTTCGGTGCCACCTTTTATAGGAGCTTCTCTGGTTTCCAGTGAGTTTCATTCGGAGATTTAGGTAGATGTTGCTCACAACAGAGAAAATTCCAGTGCCTGTTTGAAAGCTGTGGAATGATTACAGCATTTGAACCTGTAATACAGGCTGCCCATGTGTTAATGGGTCTAACGGAAGAGCAGAGACTGTGCAATAGCCTGTGATTCAGTGTTGGCTAAGCTGGCACAGTTTTGTTTTAAATATTTGAAGCCAGAGCTCTGTTGACCAGTCTTGAAATTTTTCTTGTAGCACTGCTCTTGCTGTAAGCAGACTGATATGCATGGAAGCAACCGGTGCCACTTCTAGGCACGTAAATCTGACACAGTAGCAATGTAGAGATTCTTTTTTGCCCCCAAAATATCAAGAGAGACTCACTCCAAGTCTCATATCAGCAGATTGCAGAAGTGATTAATGCTGTAATTGGATCCAGCCAATTTCTGCTCATTCAAGATATTTACCCAAAGAGCCAGAATACCTAAAAATCTATAAAGGATGAAGGTTCAGTTCTGCACTTGTTTTTTGGTGCATGAGTCACCTGCTGAGAGTGGAGCTGGTTAAAAATCAGAATTTATCTTTCCTCAAGAATTTTATCAAAATTGGTATGATTGCATAAACAGAGCTGGTTTCCTCAATCTGGCTTTTCCTGGTGGAAATCTGTTCCAGTGGAAATCTTCTGCCAGGTCTTGTTAAAGAACATATGGATCCTAAAACTGCTGTGACTGAGGAATGAGGCAGTTGTCTGCTTGTACACTTAAAAAAAATAATTAAAAAATCCACAACAACAACAGCAACAAAAAGAACTGCTGTTTTGAGACTTAATATCTCTCCATCCATCTCCAGTTTTGGCTCTTGGTCTGAACAGAATTCCCTAGCACTAATTTGGATTTCTAAGATAACAGTTTTAGCACGTATGTACCCATGCACATCTCTTTGGAGCAAACAAAGCATTGCACAAAACAAGATTTTAAAAAATAGAAATTAAATAATATATAAATACATTTATTGCCTTTGATGGAAAGCTGCAAGTGTGTGATGGACATATTCAAACTCAAGATGCAAATCCTGCTATCCGGGAGCTGCATATACTGTCAGATAAACAAAACACTGCTGCAGAAGGCAGCACATTCATAGTAACATTCAGAGAGATGATATATCCCAGATAAAAGAAAACATCCTAATATATATCCTTCAATTGCATATGGAGAATTAAATTACAGAAATATATTTTCTTACAATGAATATATGTATCTTCTAACAGCAATGCTGAATTTGGCTTATTGGCTCAATTCTGTTCCTTTTTACTTGTTCATTTTAATAGTATTTCTAAAACAAAAGTAATCAGGTTAGAGTTTGTGTGGTTTTGCTAGCTTCTGTAGCTTTTCTCCCAGCGCAACTGGTCACTTGCTAAACAACCTCCAGGGAGGGTCAAATATTGGCAGGAAGAAGTTGTACTTCCCACTGGGACTTGGCTGGGGCCTCAAGTTAAAATGGGGAGAGTTTGCTGCAGTACAGAAGCAAGCATGGTTCTTTCCCAACACTGACACCCCAGATGTGCTTCCCACATTATTTGAAATTCATGGAAATTAGATATTTATAGCACCACAGTCATTAATTCAAATAGAAATGGAGTCCCAAATAGTGAGTGAATGTTTTCAACTTTCATGTGCTCAGTTGCATCAGCCTATTCTTAGCTTATTCATTCCAGGTTGTGATCAAACTGGATTAAGACATGCATTCATACGTAGTGACAAGTTTGACGCAGTGTCTTGAAAGGTGGGAGGATAGTTAACAGATTTCTACAGCTATCAAAGTATTTGCTCGTAATTAGCAATCAGAAGCATGAAAAGATTTTGTTGCAGCAGGGATAAATCTTTAAATAATGCCAACACAATTCCCAAAGCTAGCCATAGGCTGGCTTCAAAATGGTTAAGGCAAATGAACAGAATTAGAGATAAACCAAAGGAAAAAGTGGCACTGGATAGAAAGGGGCAAAAGTCAAATATCATTTGAGCAGACGTCTATCACAGAATCATTTTGCATTTGAATCACTGTGAGCCTTTTATTAGAGATGCGTGCCAGTTGCTCTTTAAACTGCTCTAAGAGAGCATCCCTACTGTTCATCATCCCCCCAGATAAACAACAAATAATGTGTGAAATGTGGAATCAGGCAGGCAAAGTGTTCTGCTCACTGTCTCATTGCAGGTCAGTGGTGGAAGATGGGGGGAGGCTCGCAATTCCCCAGTTCCCGCTGCTTAGACATTACTGGCTCTCCTCAGTAGCTGCTATCTGGAAAGGGCAGTCAGAACCCCAGCTGGCTTCCCTGGGGTGTTCTAGATGCTCTTGTTGATAGAATGAAGGGATGGCACCAGTGCCTCTGGTTCCTGCTGTTGAATTGGAAATGGCAGGAAGATATAGCTTGGGGTATTCAAGGTATCTCTGTTTTGGGGGATGTGCATGTGCCTTTGTATCCTGGAGTACAAGCTTGAAACAGGGGAGGACGTTCACAGCTGATTAATTATGGTAGGAGGTTTTTCTGTGGCAGGAGGGGACTGTCTCCAGCTGACCATGATCTGCAGGGGAAAAAGTCCACCTGAGTGTGCAGAACAGATTTCAGCTGAGCCCTGGAGAAACATGGGATGCTGCTCTCACCCCTGGTGCAACTGGGGACACTGGCACAAACCAGGAAGGTGTAGGGCCCTGCTTCAGGTCTCCAGTGTGTTAGGCAAGGTGATGACCATCACCTTAAGTGAGTTCCAATCTCTTCTGGACCTAGTCCATTGGTTCTGTGTCACCAGAAGACTGGATTATCTGATATGGCCTGAAACCTGGGTGCCACCAGCTGGCTGGAAGTCCTGTGCCACTCTGGTACAACTTGTTCCTTTCCCTGTTCCACCCCTCATGTTAGACCACTCTTTAGATTGCTACCCCGTAATCTGCCAGCAACAGATTTTGGATTGAGTGTTAGGGGAATTGAATTAGTTGTATTAATTGTATTCCCAGGCACATGCTCCCTTCTCTGCTGTTCCTTCCCTATGTGGTCTCCTTTGTAACGCCCGGTCCTTATGGAGAGGCAGCAGGAGAAGGGTACGTGATGTCTCTGTGCAGAACAGCCTGCAGGTTTCTGTTCCCTTAGACTGACAGGCTGCCTCGACTGCAGTAGATTAAATATCCCTGGGACAGTTCTCAGACATTGAAGCCATCTGGCATAAACTGCCTGCATCTCCATTGCTAACCTCTCGGAGCATCCAAAAAAATAATGCCGGTTACTTTTTGGCAATAGGCCATGACCTGTGTTAATTCTCAGACTGCCCCCAGGAGTTGTCAGGTGGCAAGGGCCAAAACTATACCTGTGACTGTGTTTATAAAGGCCTCACTATTAGTGCTCATGAATTGTCCTTGACACTGGTTCATTTATTAGCACAGAGACACAGGACCCTTTCCTTTTTCTCTTCCAGGGGACCAGTGCCACAGTATGCCCAGTGCTCCTGGATGCACAGGGGGCAGGGAGATGTCAGCATTGTGAGGCTTTAGGGAAGAGAACAGTATTTCCTTAAAATCATGCAATTTCCCAATTTCTCTGCATGGCTCCAAACTAGGACTAAAATGCAGAGGAAAGCCTCTCCTGAAGTGTTTTTACTTACTCTCAAAAGTCAGTAAGTAGTTTCATGGCATCTTTAGAGAATGGCAAAATGAAAGGACTGAAAATGAACCCTGGCATCTCAAAGGCACCTTGGCTTGTTTTCAGTTTATTTTCAAGGTAGCCATTCTGTTATTTAGATATTGGAGGCACTTGGGCAGAGCTTCTTTAAAGACCTGTGAATGTATAGAATATGTGTCAAAATGCAATTTAAAAAACCAAAAAAAGGCACATAATAAAAATAATATAATTCCATAACTTTTAGTACCATTAAATCAGTCAGCAGGGGATGTAGAAGTCACCCAGGAAAGAAAAAGCATGATAATTTTTTAGAAGAACATAGGCTGCTAAATTACTTTGCAGCTTCCAACCATCTGGGGAGAAAAATAAAGTATGCTCAGCCCTGCTTGAACTGATGAATTGAAACTACAAAAAAGGCTGGGATTTTTGTATTGCTGGTTTGCATGTTAATTCAGAGCCTGGATCCAGCGGGTTCTGCATTGGCTGAGCATAGTTAGGACGGTGTACATGTTGAGAACTTGCCTCTCTGATATAGTCTGAATAATTTCATTCTGGTGGAAATGGTTGCTCAATGGCAGGTACAGAGAGGAGGATCTTTAGGCTGGTTTCCTGGGGAAATGAGGTGTTAAGTGACCACAATGTGTGTGTGAATGCCCACTTGCTTCTCCTGCTCATCCCCAGTAGTTTTTTGATTTAACTGGCCAATATCAACCATATCTGAAGGAAGCCCTGACAAGTTTCATGAAAATCAGTGGCTTCATAGAGGAGAGAGACCCCTTTTGTGCCTCCACCATATAAAAGGCTGCTGTATGGATTCACTCACTGGGACAGTGGAGGCACCATAGAAAGGAGGATTAACAGGAATGTTCCAGCCAAGGGAGTTGGTACCTTGTTAGACATCAGAGAATCTAGCTGTGAGCCACAGAGCCATGGAGACCAGACTTCAGTAGCTCCAGTGCCCAGGGAGCTCATTTTTTCCCCCTTGTTTTTCTTTCTCTCTACTTTCCTAACTAGCAACTTAATGTTATTTTAAGGACTGTGGGTCACTGACAAATAAAGAAGATATGGGATCCTGCTTAAGACTTCTGGAAAGTGATCCAGCAAAGAAATTACTAGCAAAAAACCTGCCATCTAGAGCATGCTGCTTTCTGGAGACAACAACGTAATGGTGAAGCATCAAGTGTCTTCACCTTCCTTTGAACTTGTGGACATTCCTGCTGTAAAAAAAGTCTGGGCCCTTTGTGGGTGAGGAGCAGCTATTGCTGCAAGGACTGTCTGTGTCATGATGGGGTTATGGACCTTTCATAACACAACCTGTGGCTTCTGCCCTCAGGACCAGCAGATAAAAGGGAAGTGTGTAGTTTTTAGCAGGTCTTGCTCATTTTTTGAGTGAGTAGGTTATTTGCATTGTCTAATGAGTTGCTTATGAGAGGTAGGGTTCCATGGACAAATGACCCCTGTACAAAGCCCCAGGTCTACAGGGCTCATGATCACCCAGGGGAAGCTGAGCTGACGCTGGCTATTGACTGAAGTGGCAGTACGAGTGGAAAAGGTGTTCCTGTGAGGAGGAGCAGTCGGGCAGAAGAAAACTAACTGTGTCCAGACTTGCTATCCTTTTGTGGCTTTCAATACCATGGTAATGTGTATGAAAGTTAAAAAAGAAAAAGGAATGAAAACAGGTAACGAGCAGTTTGAGCTACATTCACAAGATATGATTGTATACCAAGTGCCATTTATCTAGATACATCTTCAAATAAGGACTTCCACACTTTCTTCCTTTGCATGAGAGAATATCTGCGTAAGCATTCCTTAAACTAATCCACTATTATCCTTCATCATCCTTCAAATTATCATTCCTTACCATTCTTCATTCCCTTTCCTGTTTCTTTCCTGTCTGCCTGTCTATATCTGTGTTCTGTCTCCTCTCTGGCATTTGGCTTGAAATTTCTGGTGCATGAACTCTCTTTGTGTTCTGATTTATACAGCACGTTGCACAATGGATGACAGCCCATACCTGTTGAATATATGGTATTACTTTTATAATAGCCATACTTTACACACCCACACACAGACATTTACTCATATTTTCTCCTTTTTTTGTTTGTTTGTTTGTTTGGGTTTTTTTGTTTGCTTTTTTAAATGAAAAGAGAAATGTGAACTCTCTGGCATTTTGATAAAGAATTTTCTGGGTAGAGTTGCTTGTAGGATTTTGTTGTACTTTGTGGGCTTTTTTTTTCCCCAAACACAAGGGACTTTTACTCAGAATTTTACAGTGCCTCTGTTTTACCTCAGGCCTGGTTGGAGTTTGGCTGGTGCTTTTATAGGTCCTGGAACCTATTCCTGCCTTATTTCTTGAGTCTTCTTTAGCTTTTTTTGGTTATAACCTGCTCAATTCCATCCCCCCTGTATCCATGCAGTAGGATCTTTTCCCACTTCCAACAGGCAGCTTGGATAGCATCAGCATTTTACTCTTGATGCACAGACCTGATTCTCTTTGCCACAGGGAATTACATGCTTGGGTTCATCCAACCCAACCAACAGATTTAAGTGAGAAGGTGGGTTCCTCTCAGGCTCTCTTTATAGTCAGTGGAGTTTGATGGACGTGCCCAAAAGTAGTTTTTCCCCCCCTGATACATGAAACATTCTCCACAAACATCTGTCCCAGGGCTTCCAGCCTTGGCCTAGGCAGCATCACTGTTTGGCCATTGTGTTTTGTGCCCTGAAAAATGTCACACAACTCTCATATATCAGGAAAATAGACTCATAACATTACTGCTCTTTTGATTTCTATTATAGTAAGAAATAAGACATTTGGTAACTAGTTCTTCTTATGCATTGCTTGTGGTTTATGACTACAGCGCTGAGTTTATATGGCTTACTGTATATTTAACGAACTTAAAACCAAGGTTGATCAACAAATATACCATTAATGGGGAGATGTGAGTTACAAATGAAGAAGCACAAAGGAAGATCTTTGGAGTCACTTGACGTACAGTGAAATAGGAAGTTTGTGAGAGCCTATCACCCAGGACAGAGACTGTCTTGCTGACACAAGGCACTGATGATGGAGTTAAATTGATTACTGTGTTGGGTTGAAACTCTACCTTGGCAGATGGGCCATAGCTAAATTTATTGAAGGAAACCATTCCCTTGCATAGACTGTAGTTAAAGGTAGCTGCATTCCCAACTTAGTGCCTTGAGTAAAGCACCTAGAGTCAGATGGGATGACTCTGGATCATTCCTTATCTTTTTTGTACACATGTGAAAACTAAGCCGTGTCCTTTTTTTTGCATGAGGCATCCATTCCATGTTTTCCATCACATGTTTTAACTCCTATCAGAGTATGTCTGAGGTTCAAGGGAGGCAGAATCTGACAACTTATCCAGAGAAGTAATGCCTCATTTAAGTTCTTCCATTTTTCTTTAATGCATTCATCATCATAGTACTCCTGGAAGGAGGGGAGATCCTCCTTTCCCCTTTCTGCAGTTAGAAACTCTGGTATGAAGAAGATCTTTGCCCAAGGTCTTTGAGGAAGCCTCTGCTGGAAGGAGGCTTGGATCAAAGTCTAAGGCTCACTTCTGAATCTGTATAAGATGAGATCTCACTTGTGATCTTTACTGATGCATTGGGACTGGCTACAAACCTGAGTTATTTTTGACCAGGACAGATTCAGGACTTTGAAACAGTTTCAATTGTAACCTCAAAGAGATGGGGGACATGGGGATGGTTAGGAGCTGTTTGTGTGGTTCATTAGTTTCATGAAGGGGCAAAAATTTAATAAATAACCAAACCTTGGGGCTGACAGGCCTCAGTAGAATTTTTTGATGAATAATACCCGATGTTCAGGCTCTCATCTGTCAGCTTTTGTCTAATGCTTTTTGTGAGTTTCTCAGCCAACCTCTTTTTGTAGCTAAGAATTTAAATTTTGCAGGCTTGCTGTTCACTTTGTTTCGCTCTGCACTGCATTCATTGAAAAAGCATGGGAGCATTCCTCGATGTGATAACCGAGACCAGGTATAATATACCCAGAGAGGTCTTATCACTTCCTTACAGTGTATAGCAATTATAGTAGCACTTTTGATTTATATTATATTCCCCTAGCAACCACACATTTTGTTTGCAGCCTTCACTTCAACTGCATACTGGATTTACAGCTTTGGGGTTTTTTCCTCATAGTAAAAATCCTTAATCTCTTAAACAGCTCCAAATCACTTTCCTCATCAGAGTGCTAAAAATTCTCGTTTTTATCATGGTTTTTCTTTTATTATTATTGCTTCCCTCCCGCCCTCCCCCCCCCTT
>VZRU01001486.1:91143-124240 GCA_013398155.1 Pedionomus torquatus | reverse complement strand
AAACCCTGCTACTTTCTTCCTTTTTGCATAAGCTTTAAGCCTGACAACTTTATTCATTTAATACCTGGCTGTAGATTTTTCTCAGATTTGAGGGATTGATATAGGTACTCTGTGTCTACTCCAAGTTGGTATTTACAAGCTTATCAATCCTGTCCAAGTCTGTTGTGCAGAGTGAATGCTGGCACCCAGGAAGCATTTACTCCATCCATAATACTTCCACGGTTTGTGCTGCTGGTGAATTTCTGCTGTGAAAACCTTCAAAGGAAAATAGCATTTTCCTCTTCCTGCTATCCACTGGCAAGAGAAAGAACCACTCAGAGGAGTTCATTTCTGTTGGGATGGTGTTAATTTATTATGGTGTTCTAAATTTACATATAAACAAATGTTAATCTGAGAGCAGGCAGCTTTTATAGTGACAGAGCCATCTGCAGGGAACTGATCCTAATTTCATTTCTTTATTTCTATCACTCAGTCCATAGTCAGTGCAAAAGCAGGTGGGGACAGCCACAGGCAGGACTCGGTGGGTACCAAGATACAACCCAGCCAGTGCTAACGTGGGAGCGGTTTTCTCACAGGAATTGCTCCAGAGGTGTTTCTCCCGTCCCCACCTCTTCATGCTGTAGGTAATGTCCCTAAGGCTCCATCCATCCTGACAATATTTTGGCAGGCACTAGGGCTGCAGAGGCATTAGGAGAATAATGGCAACAAGTACCAGAGCATGAGTTAAAACTTCATATTCCCGTCACCTTTAATAATCTAATCGCATGTGATGGAGAGGCCAACCCAGGAGCCTCTTGTAAGCATACACTAGTCATGAACGCTTCTCTTTCCTCTGCTTTATCCAGCGGGAGCTGGACTCTTTGAGCCAATTTCCTTATTGAAGCAAGTGGCAGCCTTGGCTTGAGTAGCAGATTTGAGCATCAGTGGAACTAAGCAGAGGTGCATATGTATGAAGGGTGTTTGGAAAGTGAGGATATGAGAAATGACCTTTTATTTCATGCTACATCCAAAACCATTGTGATTGTACCATTTTGGGAAGGTTACAAGCAAATATGCAACCAGCTCCTTTTGAAAAATGCATGATAAATAAGAAAAAACAGCAGAGAATGAAGCATATGGGTAGACCTGGGTGTTTTAGCACAGTTTCCAATCCAGGAACCTGCATCTCTCAAGCAGAAGGCTTTGAAAAGTTTTCTTGCTTCCAGGGCATTTTCAAGGAGTGGGAGTTATCCCTTTACAATGCCATTTGTATGGTATGCCCCTTGGCTTTTTTAAGAATAGTAAAAAGAGCCCAAAAGCTTTGGTAACTTTAGCACAAGATTTAGGATTATATTGTCTTACTCAGCGTGTTTCGGACTGTGACTATTTTGACTTTTGCAAGTGCTCTGTATGGATTCACATACAGGATTCAAGAAAACAAGGAAATCAACAGCAAAAATGTGTTATTGCTGTAGTAGGAAAACATTAAAAAAGTCTTCAATGTAAGAAAAGTAATAGTTTCTGAACTACACCACCATTGGGTATGTGACATGATGGCTATAAACGGGCCAGGCAGACTGATCTGGTTTCCTTCTTTTTGGATGTCTCTGGAAACAAATAATTTCCTTTTCATACTCCTCATATGGGTTTATAATTAGTGGCATTTATGCTATCAAGAGTAATTTTGCAGTAATTTTGCTGAGTTTCAATTAAAACTGAATTTACGTTACACTTAATTAAAAAGACTGACCATTACCTTTACTGTTCATGGGAATACATTTTTTCCTGTGACTTTGGCACCTCAAATAGTGCCCCAGGGCATTTCCTGTCATCATCTTGGCTCAAGCCAGGTGATTATGGGGACAATCTCCTTTTTAAAAGAGGAAAAATGAAACCTGTATAAAAACTTTGGGCAATCTCTGGCTTAATATTAAATTATTGGTTAATGTAAAATATATTGGCAGAGACTGTATTTGTGAAAGATGGCCACATGAAAGATTTCATCCTAGTGATAGTGCTGTATATGCCAGCTAAACAACTTATAGAACAAATCTCAAATGCTTTGGAAATGTTTCCTGTGCTCCAGTCCAGAATAAATTTTGAAACCATGTTACAGAAAACCTTTGGATCAGGTGCCACCAATTTGAAGTAACCATCAGTAGCAAGGTCCTTACGAGAGAGTGCAACAACCTGCCAGACTGAATGGTCCTGAAAATCATAGAATCATAGAATGGTTAGAGATGGAAGAGAACTTAAAGGTCATCAAGTTCCAACCCCCCAGCCATGGGCAGGGACACCTCCCACTAGAGCAGGTTGCTCAGAGCCCCATCCACCCTGGCCTTGAACACCTCCAGGGATGAGGCACCCACAGCTCTGGGCAACCTGTTCCAGTGCCTCACCACCCTCACAGGAAAGAATTTCTTTCTAGTATCTAATCTAAATCTACCCTCTTTCAATTTCAAACTGTTACCCCTTGTACTGTCACTACACTTTCTGACAAAGAGGCCCTCTCCTGTAGGCTCCCTTCTCAAAATCTCAAGTTTTACTTTGTAGATCATTTCCTTGAAGAGATACCCTTTCCAAGGGGTGTTTGTGTATTGCAGGAACTTGCGTATGCTCATCATGCTGGCTGATGACTGGCTTCTTTCAGCCCACACAATTTAAGCACAGGTAAGGAACAAGACCTAGTATCACTCCAGTACCAGTGGGCTCCTGAACAAACTCCTGTTTCCTACTAAATCCTGACCTGGAAATTAACAGCTCAGATTAGAGAGATAAAAAAACAGGATGAAGAGGAACAGGAAGTTCACTTTCACCTCCTTCAATCACTCAACCATTTCTGCTGCCCTTTTCTTCAATCAGGAAAAAAAAAATAATAAGATTTTTAAATTTGTTGTTGTATTCATCTGCAGGGTAATTGCATGTCTTTCAAGGTCCAGAAATCCTCAGGGCTTTTTAACTCATGCTGTGTCCTGGTACAGTGGAAAGATGATTACTCAAGGTACAGATATTTGTAAGGCTGTGACTATTGGTTAGCTGACGTGAGTTTGCCTTTGGCGACAGCCAGGTCACATCGATGGTGCTTTTGAAAATCCCACCCTCTGACTGCTTAAGACGTAGCCTTTGGGTCTAACTGTCTTAAGCAGATAAAAAAAAAAAAAGATCCTGAATGTTATAAACCACAGATAAGCTATGGTAGCATGTGCTTTTCATTTTCATCTTTGTAATTCTGACATTTGGATGGCTTCACTTAATTTCAAGCGTTTGAGAGCCTTGAGCTTGGTGACTGGAACTGCAGAGTTTCAAGCATATACTTGAAGAAAACCTGGATTTGGACACATTGACTTTATAAATTCCCCAGTCTGGCTTCAGGTAGACTGGAAGGAACAGTGATGGATGCACCCTTGCTACTTCTCTGGAAAGGAGCAGACTCGTATTCCCAGTTATGGACCTTCAGCACCATCAGCTATGATGAGGTTTGCAGTTCTGCCGTCCTACCGAAGGATGGTGGCAGCACTCCAGGAAAATATTTTGTAATGATTGATGCTTTTCTCTGAGGATTGAACAGAGCCCCCCAGTCCTCTCTGGATTTCCACAGTGCTGTAGTTGCATCCTCCCTTGAGTAAATCAACTGGATTGTGCCATAGGGAGTCTGCTCCACTCCAGGCAGCCCTGGTGTCACCTCTGGTATCTCTCTGTCCCTTCCATTTGGAAGCTATCTGAACTCAGGTACCAGCTTGGTAAAAGTTATATCTGTAGGAAACCTTCTGTTTTCCTTGAGAACTCTTCCATGTGACACTGCTGATGAATTACCTGTCTTTCCCTCCAGTTCCCATAGGAGATACCATCTTAGCACTCTGACCTCTGCCAAACAGCCCCTTCTGCCTCGCAGGTGCATGCTGCCTTTTTTCTCAGATGGTCTAAATAATTAAGATATTTTCTTAAATTCTGAGCAGCTGTACTTAGCTTAAATTTGTTTTGGGAGATTGGTGTTTATGTGGCAGACCTGGAAATACTTGACAGTTTTTCCAACTTTATAAATTGGTCTACTAAAAAATGTTCTCTCTCTCTCCACAAAAAGAGAGGTGGAAAGGAAAAAATTGGGGAGGCTCATCGATAGAAGGCAGTCTTCTGCCCATGGTAAACCATCAACAGTCTGCAGTTTTGAGTTTTGTTTCCTAAGCGTTTTACCAATGGCTCATAGAAATCCCTGACACACACCTGGAAAAAAAAAATATAAAAATACAGACATACTTTCCCATCTCTGGGGAACTATGTGCCATCTTTACTGGAAATAATGCAGGCTTGATGGCTTGATCGTACACTAAATGCTTTCAGTACTTCCCACCTCTATTATTGCAGCATACTTTATCTGACCTTGAAAAGAATTATGCTTTTATATCCAGGGGAAAAAAAAAATCATCTATTGCAGAATGGAGCTGTAAGCCTCCTCAGCAACATGGATTACTGAAATCACATCACTTCTGTGCTCTGCTCACTCCACTGACTGCCTATATAGAGCAGCGAAAGGATTATGCAACTCTAATAGATTGGCTGTCATAACAAAACCCAAAATCAGGTGAGTTGGGTCTAAATTTGGGCTGTTGTGAATGTTTTTCTCCGTACCACTGCAGATGTCTCAGTATGAGGAAAATGGAGATTCATTAAAACTCAACATCAAGCTTTCTGATCTGTTTTTAATAGTTAGATTACACATAATTACATTTAGACTTGAAATCCCTTGCAGTCTCTCTTTTATAGTTTGTCTTAATTAGCATTGATCTGGACATGCTGAGCAAAAGCTAAAATTTTAGCTTTGCCTTGTTCCATTCTTCCCTTTACTAGAGTAGTTTAAAAGATCAACTTGTCAAAAAGAATAAAAGACTCTCTCATGTTGAGAGTTCTCATAAAAGGCCCTAAGAGCTTCTATAGAGCCATTACTGTCTATTGTGCACAGCAAATCTGTAAAATACTGACATGGGGCTATATTTAATGCACTGAACTCTGTTAACATGATTGGGAATCAGCATGTTTTCCTGTGGAATTGGGCACCTTTAGCCCCTGTCTCCAAGAAAGCTTCGCTATTGTGTACTTTCCATTACTTCACTGCTTTGAAATTGTGTGTTTTGTGGAGGAAGAAAAAAAAAATGTAAAAATGTGGGGGAAGTCAGGAAACACTGCATTACAGGTATGAGTAAGCTTTGTGCCGTGACAGCATACATATTAAAAAGACAGCTTAAGGAAAATTCATTTCTATTAAGAGTCAAAGAACTGAATGTGAAGAGACCTGAATGAGCTGCATGAAATTACAGGAGACAGAGGAAATAGTGGGTGTCACAAAACTGTATCAGACTGAAAAAAACCAAACATGGACAGAAGGGGATAGTGAAACTTTGAAGAAAGATTGTTGTGACAACATCGCAGTTAAATACTGCAGGGAAAAAGTAGTCCTTTCTATACAAAGTGCTGTAATCCCTGACTTTTAAATCAGTTTACAATGGTGGGAATACATCATCGTGCATAGCAGGAAAAAAAATAACACAGGATTTGTGTAAAGGTGACTAAGATAATTAATACTGATTTTTTAGCAGTCTCAGTCACTTAAAACTTTTACTTTATAAGAGAAAATTATCATTTTCTATTATTTTTGCAGTAGTGTATGCACTATCTGTAGGACCCAGGAAGACATAAGGAGACTCAAGGAAGATGTAACAGGGCCAGCTTGTACGCTGTGAAATCTTAGTATTTTTTTTCAAGCAGCTGCCTCAGAAACCCACCCCATAACTGCAAAAAGAACAAGGAAATCAATGCTGTCTTAAACAAATATATGAAAATTTCTGCGTCAAAAAGACATTTTGTCAACAAAGAGAGAAGTGGGTAAAAGGCCACAGAGTCCATTGAGAATTTTGTTATTCTTGCCAATTTTTTTAAGTCTTGCTCCAATACTGCGTGGAATTAAGAAATACTCAAATAGCTAAGTGCAACTAGTTAAGTTTAAAATGAAGATTACTTCTTTGTGTGGCAAATGGAAATGCCCAATGTTAATATACAAAACACTACATGCATCTTGTTTTTTTCTGAATTTCTTTGCTTGTTTGGGGTGCAATTACTTTTTCCTAACAGAGTTAATTTCTGTGGGTGAATGAGTCACCGAAGGGATAATATTCAGGAAAAGACACCTCTCAAGGACTGCTCATCGCCAGCTGAGACATTTAGATGAAAACTGCTGGAAATGCTCATTTCTCTCCATTGACAACATCTGACATTGATGCCTGAGGTTAGGGTGTCAGAGGAAATGAGATTAATGCCATCATCAGCCTTCATATTTAATCTTAGCCACGACAATGTTATAATTACAGACTTCAGGCTGTAGTTTATGCCACTTTCTATGGTCTTTATTCAACCCAGGTTTATTTTTGCAAGGATATTGGCTAAACTTCAGTAATTTAGTGAACCTTGCTGAACCTTCCTTCTTCTTTGCTTCAGGTGTCATTGTGCTGCTCTGCTGGTGGTGGAGGACCTCCTTCGAAAGAGGTGTTTGTGTTGTGAGAGCGACACAATACATCGCAGGTGATGAATGTGTCTTGCAGCCAAGCTGGCTGAGGTGGGATCCTGATGTAGGAAAGGCTGACAGTGTGGAAGCAGCAGGCAAATCTGAATGCAGGGAGAGGAATCTGGGCATGGCTGTTGGTGCAGTGTGTGCCCAGAAGCAGGAGCAGAACAGGACAAGAGACTACAGCATGACCTTAATGAAAATTAAACCCAAATTCTTTCATAAAGGCTTTTGCCAAAAAATGGGAAAATGGGAGGAGCAGAAAACTTTTTATTTGAGTTTTATTTCAGGGCATTATGTTCCCACTGCTTCCAGGAAAAAAAAAAAAAAAAAAAAAAAAAAGGAAAGAAAAGAAAAGAGATTTTGTAATTTATTTTTTTTTTCTGAAAAAGAGATGTTGTAATTTATTTTTTTTTTCTGTGAACAAGCAGAATTACATCAGGAAATCATAGAATCATATAATGGTCCAGTGGTCCAGGCTGGAAGGAACCTCCAAAGGTCATCTAGTCCAACCTCCCTGCAGTCGCAGGGACACCCCCAACCAGACCAGGTTGCCCAGGGCCTCATCAAGCCTCAGCCTGAATATCTCCAGGCAAGGGTCCTCAACCACCCCCCTGGGCATCCTGCTCCAGTGTTCCACCACCCTCAGAGTAAAGAACTTGTTCCTAATATCTGACCGTCATCCACAAAAACAAAACATCAAAGCATTTGGATTAAAAAAGAACTTTTAATTTATTTGTTTTTCACCTTAAAATTTCCATGATTGGTTTCTGATGTCTTTGCTAGTTCTGATCTAATTTTCCATCTTCAATATTGCTGTCTTTTGTCTCCTAGTGTTGTTGAACTTGTAAATCAGGTGATACCTCCTAGTGTAACAACTCAGTTTCATTCATTTCATGCACCAGTCATTGTGTTACCTGAACATGAGTGGAAAAACAGCTTATGCTTTTACATTATCTAAATGTAGCTGTTTCAGAATGCATTCACCTACAGAATCAAGAATTTGTTCCTTATGCCTGTTTTACTGTTTGATCAATCTATGTACTTATAGCTGCAGTAGTTGCTGCCTTATTTGGAAAACTTGGTCTCTTTAGTTCATTTGTCCATCTCAAAAGTTCTGTTCTCAGTGAAACTTGATGCTAGCTTACAGCGAGAGAATAGAACCATATCAGTATTTTTATATTCCAATAGCATATGGTCCACATCCATGCAGATTCAGAAGCTTAATCTATTTGCAGAACCTTTAACATAGAGTACTACCCCACTAATTTTTTTCAGGGGGTTGAATATACCAATATTGAATAGTTTTTCACAGATAAAGACTATTGCTCTGTGGAGCAATCCTGTTTTGTAAGTGCCGCTTGATGCTACAGGAATTCAAATTTATCTATGATTGCTTTCAGATTTTTTGGCATCACTGCTGTCACAACACTGTAGCCAAAGTAACCTAAATTAATTTAGGTCTACTAGCTTTAGGAGCAATTTACAGTAATTGATGATCTGGTTTTTATAGTTAATGCTTTTCATATGTGCTTTTTTTTCACTTGTTGCATTAGCTGGACACCCAAATTGAAATAGGCAAAGTTACATAATTTTGTCAAATTTTCCCTTACACATACTTGCCTTGTTAACATGTAAAAACAAACTTCCTCAAGTACTTCCTAGTTTGACTACAGCTATTTTTGCCACTTCTGAGAATGTATTACCCCCCAAATCTGTAAAGAGATCTTAGGAAAAACCTCTTCCTATCCTTACTATGTTGAAAAGTGCCACATATTCTTACAGATTTATTTTTAACTAGCTTCTAATCCGTGGAGTTTCTTTCTCTCCCTGCAGAGCCTACCACAAGCCTGCAGAAGCTGTTGTGAGTCTCTTTTTGTTATCCTTAAAGGGCTTTGGATTAAGACCAATGTTTTTTTCCATACTGTCTTCTGAGGGATTTTCTAAGTTTAAAAAAAAAAAAAAAAAAGTTAGTCTTATGTATTCTGTTACAAGAACACTGTATGTCTACAGAGGTCTCACTTCTTCTGTCCGAAATGTCTGATGTACTGAGTATATCTGTGCTAGTGAACTAAACAGGGCCAGGGCAGGACCTGACAGCTGCTCGCGGTTGTCCATACTGTTAGTCTGTTAGCAGAACTGCTGGCACAGTTTTCATCAGTCACTGTCCCCAGAAGTGTTTGGGCAGAGCTCCAGCTGTAGCAGAGGCTAAAGACCTTTCCCCGTGGGCTGTCAGCATATGCTCCCTGTTTTGGAGGAACAAGGGACTTCAGCTGGATGGATGTCACTATACTGCTTGGCCTCCAGACAGGCAGCCATTTAGGGCGTTATTTTATCTTTTTGCATAAATATGACTAGGCAAACTGATGAAACAAGCATTTCTAAGCCATGTATTTTGTGCAACGTTGTGTATCACAGTGGGTTGAAGCAGAAGACAAAATGCTGTGCTTAGTACACAAACTCGATAGTGGGGAGTTGAGTACCTGAGGAAAGGTTGGCAGGATTGCCACTGGCTACTGGGTGCTAAGAGGCACAGAAAGAAATAGGAATGAGTCTTGATGTCCTGTCCTTCAGTCTTTGTCTCCAGACTGCCTTCCTGCTTTTAGCTCAGTGGGCACAAAATATCCTAGCCTGACATTCTGATGGGGTCATCCTGCAAATGATCCATGCAGGACGTTCAATGGTGCTTTTAAAACTGATGGCTGCCTTTTTAGTTAGTTGGACATTATATGTGGGCAGTTGGCTGACAGAAAGATGATATTTTTCACATATACCCTTTAAGGCAAGAACCTGCTATTTCGCAATTCACCCAGAAACAGTGAAGTTCACTGTCAAGTGATCCCCATTTAAAAAAAAAAAAACTCACAACAAAAAACACTATATAAAAACTTCCCATGGAAAACACAACATTGCGGGGCATTTTAAATTATACAGTTGTGCTTTTCAAAGCCAAAAGTAAATATCAGAGGGACATTTAGACAAGAGACCATCCTTACCCCAGAATAAACCTGTTTATTGAGTGCAATTACCTTCTGTCCTTAAATGCCACTTCTGTTGAAAACGTTTTTTGGTAGTCCCTTACATCACACAAGGTGCATTGTCAGTTCCCTATGAGAGGGGCTTACCTTTAAAAAAACCAAACCAAACAAACCCCCCAAAAATAAAAACCCAACCAAACNAAATATTTCTTTACTGAAAGGGTTATCAGGTATTGGAATGGGCTGCCCAGGGAGGTGGTTGAGGCACCATCCCTTGAGGTATTCAAGAGAGAAGTTGACTTGGTGCTCAAGGATATGGCTTAGTGTTGGGTGGTATGGTGTGTTGTTTATGGTTGTTGGGGTTTTTTGGATTTTTTTTTCCCATTGGTTGGACTAGATGATCTTAAAAGGTCCCTTCCAACCTAGCTGATTCTGTAATCTTCTCCCCCAAACCCAGAAAGCAGGGAGAGGCTGCACCCTGAGGGAAGGACTTTGTTGGGCATTTCAGAGCATGTAAAGGAACAGTCCTTCTCTCCAAGATTTCTCAGCAAACCTGCCTGCATCATGAAATGCTTTGCACTGGAAAATGGTCTGGGAAATTAGTCATTAGTTCAACATGCTCACATTTTTGTAAAGTAGTCATTTAATTGACCAAAATGTGTTTTCATTCCTTAAAATACAAAACAACAACAAAAAAAGTTACAAGAAAATCTATTAATCTGTGGGATGAGAATTTCAGGGAATAGATGTTAAGTTGTGCTCTTTTGTGTACATTTCCCAAAGGCATCAGCTCTCACTGGGGCAAAGTCCAGTGCAGTATGACTGGGAACCAAGAGCAGTTGTCACCAAAGTGAAAGGCAAGAAGAGAGCTGCCTTCTCAGGTAGCTGGAAGTGATGAACAACCAGAAACAAGTAAACAAGAACAGCTCCTGTCCACCAGGGTGCCACTTATCTCTATCTTCTTCACCCAGAGATTTATGAACTCCCTTACTTCACAATTCTGCTTAAATCTCATTGAAACACTCAATGCTTGATGCATAAAAATATGAACTAAGAAAGAAATGTTAAGATTAAATGTTGTAAGGAAATGCCATAGTTTGCTTCCCTCAAAAAGGGCCGTGCACTTTCATAAGAATGGTGCTCTTGCCTTGGCTTACCCTTGTCTTTTGCCTCTATTTTTCATTCACTAAGCCTCCTGGCACCACACCACTTTGCTTGTGGTAAGGAGCTCTGTTGTGTGTGTCTTAAAATATAATTCCTCCATACAGAGACCTTTTCTCGGTATTGGGAAAGTAACATGCACGTCAGTGGCACAGCATAATGGAATCACTCAGGAAAAAAGAAATCCTTTTGGATTTAGAAGCTGTGATGATATACCATTCAACAATGAGTTGAATTAACACCTAAAATTGCCTAGGTACGTGGGGCTGTAAAGGACATCTGGGGTTGGGGCCAGCCCCCTGTCATAGTCAGCCTCTGTCAGCTAAGCCCTTTCTTAAACTAATTAACTGATCCATTTTAGAACAAATTAGGTCACTTGCTACCATTAATCCCGCTGAGAAATTGTTCAAGAGGCTCACTTCTCTGTTGCTTTGAAACGTTCTTCTAATTTTCAGCCTCAGTTTATTCATGGCCAGCTTATATCCATTTGTTCTTGTGCCAATGTTGTCCTTTAGCTTAAATAGCTCTCCTTCCTCTCTTGTTGTATTCCTTGATGTATTTATAGACAACATTCATATCCCCTCTGAGGTTTTGTTTTACTCAGCTGAACAAGACAAGCTCGTCTCCTCTCATAACACAGGCTCTTGCCTTGGCGTGATTGTCCTCATCGTTCTCCTCAACACCTGGTCTTGTTCAAATTTGTTTCACCTCTCTGCGTATCGTGACATACATCGTGAATTGATAATAATAGTAGTTATCTCTATTCTAGGTTCTATAAAGGAAAGATAATCTGTATCAAATACACATCAGAAATAGAAATGATGCCTGCAGTAGGAGAGGTGGCAGTATTTTTTATTTTTGGTAGTGTTTATAAAATTCTGAGCTTATTTCAAACAAAAAAGAAACCTTGGTTCTTTCTCTAGAAAGTTTGCATGTTTCTTCCCCCTACTATCTGCATGGGTGGTTTTTTTGCCTCTTGTGGCTAATGTTTTCTCCCCTCAGGCACTTTTTTCAGGCCATTGGTTTCTTTTTAGTATATCTGGGGTGGACACAAAGGGGAGAGGCGGGGAACCTGTGCATTCATGTGGCCACAGGTTCCTTGAAAAGATGTTTCCCCTTTCTGTCCCTTCTTCATATGCAATTACATGCCAGAGAAGAAGCTGCTATGTAGGTTTGTGGCACACTGTCATATTACATCTAACACTGTAGGTTTTCTCCTGTCCCAGTGCGCAGGTTGGTGGCCTGAGCACTGTCCTCTGCTCAAAAAGGGCTGAGACACTGGGAAAAAGGCATTTCATGCAGCTTGAGACATGTGGCATGCCAGCAAAGGGTCACACGGGGCATGGAGGTGACTTTGGTCCCTTGAGTAAATCCAAGCCTGGAGACTCACTTCATCTATTGTCAAAAAGATCTAGTTCTCTTTCATGCTTTCACATGCTCCCAAAAGCATGTCCTGAAAGCTTTATTCTTTATTATTTTAGTTATCATGTTGTGGTTTTTTAGGGAAAGAACCAAAAATGTTGACAGCAGTGTATGAGATGCCTTATGAAAACAGTTTCAGGGAGTTTCTTTTCTGGTGCTTCAGTACTGCATAGATTTAGGTATCTATTTCATTTAAATATATATATGTCTTTTAAAAATATATGTAACATTTAGAAATATATGGTTTTCTGCTTCAGGTTAAGCAACTGTGAAAACCTTTGAAGCATCATAGCTGAGGTGCTTCAGGAGATGCAGAAAAGGTGTTAACACAGATTGATTAATTCATTTACACAAACTCTCCTCTTCTCTTTATACCAAGAAATGTGGGCCTCACTGGTGAAGCAGAACTCAAAGACAGACTTTAAACCTGGTGCTTCAGGAGTGGAAGATCCTTTAATACGTAGGAGGTAGTGAGAAGGCACATACTATATTTCAGAGACATTTCTGAAATCATGTTATTCCTTCTTCTCTTCATATTCTTGAAACATGCCATCATCAAATGACCATTTCACGTAGCCAGTATCTACTCATATCTCTTCTTCTCATCTAAAGTATTTTCCTTCTGTTTTGAGCAGTTTCTAGACTTTAAAAGGTCTCTCAATTAGAGATGATCAAAAAACATTTCAAATTTAACTATCATCAGGAAATGCAGCTTAATCAAAGTAGACACATTTTGCAAGAACAAATTGGTTTCAGTTTTGATACAATTTTAAATGGAGAATGAATGTAAATGAATTGTGTCAGCTTTGTTTCATTTAAATATATGAAATACTTCGTTTGTACTTCACTGTTTTGGTTCATTTCGTCTCAGCTGTCATACACTCTGTCAAAACACTGCTCATGTTGCTGCTCATTGCGTGCCTTTTTATACTTAATATTTAACATTTAATTAAAATGCTTTGGCATTAGTGACCTGGAACTTCCCTGTATTGTGATGGGCTTTTTTCTTTTTTTTAGAGTTTTGTGTTGATGAGAAATTTAGATGGCTAGTTCAGAATTCCCTAATTCCAGGAATAAACTTGCAGTGAGCCCCTTTTCCTTATTTCTCATGCTGTGTGGGGAATACGGCTTCCCCAGATTTTCATTTTTTTTACCGGATGATCCAGATCAGTCCCACTCAGACAGCCTTTGGCACCAGAGGGTTCACTGAGCTGGCTCAGCTGTTAGAGATATGCCTTTCTCCAGAAGATTAATTGTGTGGAGAGCAGCAAGAGGGTTTTGGAAAAGGCAGTTCAAAGACTGCAAAGGTACAAAGCAATGATACGAAGGGAGAACGGAGAAGGCATGCTGAAGGGGCTTAGATGAGTTACAGGCTATCAGATACACTACCTTTAACCAAAAAAAGAAAACCACCAAGAAGACCACCACCACCAAAAAGAATTATTGTGGCACACAAGTTTTGTAGCTGAGACCACAGCAGGGAAGGCTGGAATGGCACTACCCAGGTCTGGGAACTTATAATGTGGATTTAACTGTCTTTTGCCATACAGTGTCCTGTGAGCAGTTTATTATCTGGAAAGTTTTAGAGCCCTGTATATCACTGACGGTTGTGCATCAAGTGTTACCTTGGTTGCCAGGCTGTGCTCAGACATCTGAAGTGCTGAGGCCTGAACAATGGGCTTTGAACTAAAGCTGACATCCAGATGAACCTCAAAACGCAATATATCTAATATGCATAGTATTCATCATATATGCAATGTATTAGTGATCTATTTTAGTATGCATATATATATATATATATATATTTATGCCAATCTATAAAGCTTTGTTGTAATGCTTATTGTGTAATATGTTGCAAGGCTACGAAACTAGATGTCTGGCCTTGTTGTGAAATAAACGGTCAAAGCCAAAATAGATAGAAAAATTCCCTTGGATTCCTCTTTGAGCCCTGGCCAGGAATCTGACAGGAAAAGTGATACCAGATGTTTCCACACTTGAAGTTTTGAAAGATGTTTATTCAACTACATGAAAGCTGGACCTTCTTGCAGTGACTTTGGAGACCTCACCTACTAGTGGACACACTGTGTATGAATTCCCAGTTCCCGGGAAAGGCTCTCCAAATCCTCACTGAAAGCGGGGCTCCCCAGCATCTGGATGATGGTAAAGTATTAGGGCAATGGGTGATGTATCTTTCTTAGTCACTGTAGTTAACCTTATATAGTAATGGTTAGGTACATTACCTTGTTTTCTTTTTCTCTCACTCTATTATTTCATGATTAGGTGCATTACCCTGCTTATTCTCTTTGCTGCTTAAAACTAGAGTATAGCAAGGTTATTGTTTTAACTAACTAAATGCATTACCTTATTTTTGTATTACCTTGAAATAGAGAGTAAAATAAGCCTACACTTTTTGTTGGCATCTATGTCCTTCCTGTTGACCGCATCAAGTGGCAAAACAGACTTCTTTCAAAATTATGGCAAATATTGATTTAGTGCCCTGCTTAGACATGCATCACCGGCACAGACTCTTCAGCAAGTGTGCCTGTGTCAAACAGAAGAATTAAATTCACAGCCAGATTTCACTATAATAGCTGCCTTATTCATCTTCTGCTTGCCTCCTTGGAAAGCATCATGCTGACATGTGTGTCTCTGAAGTACATAAATGAAATAAATGTATTAAAATGTTAAGAACTTTGACAGTGAAATATCCCCAGCACTTTAATGCTGGAAAAGTCACCTTTGAAAAGTGACTGTAAAAATGGCGTGTTAGGGCTGTGCATCTCAGGTCCTAAGGAAGAGGCTCCCATCATCCAGCTTGAGAAGTTGGTACTGCGATGACCCTTTCATTTCACCCAGTATCAGAAGTAAAACAGACATCCCTAGAAGAAACTTTGGTTCTTTGGTTTGTGGTGCTCTTTACCAGAAGGGGGCCAACTTAACATCTGTGGGTAGGCAAGCTTTTCTGCTGCAATCAACAGAGAAGTCCGCAGTGATTTATGTGGCTGGTGGTCTTCATGGAGAGCTTCCACGTAACCCCCTGAGAAGTGCTCTGATGTTACTAAATTGGGACCTTTGCTGACTGAGTCTAATATTAAAATGAGTTTCTGATTCCTCAGTATTACCTCCCTTGACCACAGTTTTTACAACAACAAAAATTTCTTATGTATGTAAAATAATACAGAACAGTAGAAAAGGGTTGAGATGGTTGTCTCGAATGGTTTGAGGCACAGGAAGGATTAAGGAAACTCAGTTTAAAAAAGAAAAAAGCTAATTTCTGCTTCATAGGAAAGTATTTTAAATTGTCCAAACCCTATAAACCCTATCTAAGTTTTTTTTTTGTTTTTTTTTGTGTTTTTTTTGGCAGTGCATATATGAAACCACCAAAAATATTATTCTCTTTGATGTTGCATCAAGTCCAGCCCCTAGCAGTATTTAATAGCTAGCATCTCTAGGAATTCATATTACTAAAGGAATTCAGTTTTCTTCATGAGAAACATAATGTTGGCTGTACTGGATATGATGATTTTCATTATCCATTTCATATCCATTTTCTGGATATGACTTTTGCTCCTGCCTGATATTTCCTGTGCTGTAAACTGGTCAGGTTCTACCATATCCTACAGGAATGGCGCACGACCTCAGCAGACCCATGAGGATATTAGCTTGATAGCATCTGCTGCTCCACTTACACAGGACCTTTTCTTGGTCCTTTCCTTTAATGATGCCACCCATGATCAGCATTCACCAGTGGATTAATACAGCATCTCCCCTAGAGTCCCCTAGACCTCCTCTCTTTTATAATCTGCTCATGTGCAGTGAAATAAGAGTGAAGCCTCACTTCTCTTTATTTCTATATGTAAGATGCATACAAATAGTCTTTTTTGAGGTCCTTCATTCTGCACAAAACTCAGCCACAGTGAAGGGGGAAGCACTGGAAAATCCAAAATTCAGGGAAACATCTGTGGTTGGGGTGGGGGGGGGCAGCAGTGGCCAAGCTTGAGGCAAAGCAGTTACTGATAGCTGGGGGAAAGATGAGGATGTAACTCAGATGCATCATTTTACAGTGCTGATGGATTAAATGACAGATTTGGACAGGCTGGTGTCCCCAACCAGCGCAATGATGTGAAGAGGTTAATTAATGGCACATGGTTCATTTAGATTTGGAGGGGCATCAGCTAGGCAGGGGATGAGATACATTTATTGAAAGAGTATCACAGCTGAAACTGGTTATGTTAGGTTAGTTCTTGCAGAAATGAGCTCTTCAGGTGCTTTTCTCTACACCAGCCTCATAGACTGCTGTAGGGGAATTTGCTTGAACATCAGATAGTTATAGGAGAGGGGTAATGGCGTTGGACTGGAAGAGGGTAGGCTTAGATTTGATACCAGGAAGAAATTTTTCATTACAAGGGTGATGAGACACTAGAACAGATTGGCTAGAGAAGTTGTGGATCCCCCATCTGTAGAAGCATTCAAGGTCAGGCTTGATGGGGCTTTGAGCAACCTGGTCTAGAGGGAGGTGTCTGCCCACGGTGGGAGGGTTGGAACTAGATGATTATTAGAGGCCCTTCCAACCTGAACCATTCTATGATTCAATAGTGTGCTTGTGTATGTCTATATGTGCGCTTTACATATATGTGTGTATCCCATTGTTGGCTCCCGTAAGGCCTTAGAGAAACTAAAGGTCTTCTGAGAGTGGATATAATTGATGGTTTCTAAAGAGACAATAGAAATCCAGCTGCTACTGAGTATGCTAGCTCCAATCCAGGAGCATGTTTAATAATGTGCTGAACTTTTAGCATAGGAATACTCGCAGTAGGCCAAAGCATGTGCATAAATGCTTGGCTGGTCTGAGTCAGGTTGCTCTGCTTTTTGCAAGAGGGAGACTAATGAGCAAGACTGCTCACAGTAATAGTGGTATTTTTTTTTTTAGAATTCAGACACGATGGTGCTTTTCATCCAAGCACTCTTTACAAGCTGTTTTTCTGCCTCATTTTAGTAATGGTGAAGGTCTTTTGCTCAAGGTTACCCATCAAGCCAGTGGCAGACTTGCAAGTAAAAGTCAAGTCTCTTGAGCCATGGGCCTTTCTTGGGAGTAAGTTCAGCTGACCTTTCCTGAGGAGCCACTATCACATATATATGGGACCTACTCCAGTGCAGCTTTGGTTCTTTGGCTCTACCATCATAAAAAGTCACTGTGTAAGGAATTATTAGTTGCCTCTTGGCCTCCATATCTCATACTGGTAAGTATATTGAGTGATGGAAAGAGTGAGCAGAACCCTTTCTTCTTTCAGTCAGTGGTGATGTCCTCATACCTTTTCCTGTGGGGATAACTTTGGTGTGGGGAAGAGGTGTTGCTCATCAGTCTCCTTCAGGTTTCCACCAGGAATACGCAGCACAAATGAGTGCTAATATTGGTACTTGTTTTGTAGAGAGTTGTTTGAGCTGGATTTGAACTTCTTGCACCTCCACCTGTTAGCTGTGAGCCATTGGTTCTGTGAGAGGAACAGGACACACAGGTGAAACAGGTTTTTAGAAGCAAAGAATGGTCTATGCAATTCATCTGGCCTTGGACCATCTAAGGTGTTGCTGGGTGGGTTGTAGTTGCTGTGTGTTGCCAATAATGGCAGTGTGATTTTTCTGCTGGAGGCAAGAGGTTCTTCAAGAAAAAAATCCCCCAAAACACTTGTGTTTCTTCATATAACCCCGAACCCTGCACTTCAGGGAGATGCTTCGTTTTTAGGCAACAGTTAGTGAAAACCAAGCTGCTTGAAGCGGGAAGCTGACACGCGTTATTAAGAGCAAGGAGGTGAGTTCTTCATTTCTTTGTTATATATGTGGGCAGCCTCTAGTAAATAGCTGTGTAATTACTGATATATATTGAAATTAATGGGATAAAACAGTACGTTAATGGAAAACATTCAAAATATACATTGCTCCTTATCAGTTTGTTGACTTCATAATAAACATTGATTTGGCTGAAGAGCCACTGAATGATAGGTATGATTGATGCTGTTTCATCTCATAAATTCTGGTGCTGTAGGTTGCTACATATCTTTATAGGTTATCAAATGAAAGATAAACATGTCTGAACATCTGCCGTTGGCTGTCTTAAGAACACTTTGAGAATATATAGGCTAAGTTTGCCCTCTACTGGATCGCAAAATTACATCACTGGCTTTATGATCAGCTAGAGAAGTTATGTTCTTGTTATTCCCAAGGAAGTTTTCCATTACATGATACAGCACATACACACGTGATCCTCAAGGCTATGTAATTTTTTGCGTCATCTTACCAGTCAGTCACCTTTGTGTGAACTGTTTCCTGAATTATTTTGTTAAGAGTTACTTCTTTTAAAAAGGAGTTGGTATAGTGCTACTTTTGAATAAGGCTGCTAGCCTTTTTCTTTGGATGCCAAGTTCCTGTGGCTGGAGTAATTCTGAATGGACATCATCAGGAATAAGCTAACAACTGATTGACAAGAGCCATCAGCACAAACAGATCCGCTCTTTTCCTTCTGACAGCTTGTTTCTAGCTGGGACTGGGGTCTCCACCAAGCTGTATTCATGGCCAGAGAACAGCCCCCGAGGGGCTGCAGCTCCTGCTCTTTCTCTGCCAGTCAGGCTGCCTGCTATGGATTTACTGAGCGCTTTTAGCATGGATGCAGCCACTTGTAGTCAAGGCAGGCAATTATGCTACATCCTATTTCTAAGCACGTAGTGGGATTTTTGGGCTCATTTCATTTTTATTTTTTTTTCTTTTAATAACAGTGACAATGATGAAAATCTGTGACAGACTGTATTTTGAAATCAGGTCTGCAAGGGTGATCCCAGAGTTATGAGGTCATACCCATGAAAACTAAGTCTGTATTGAATCGTGAGGTATAGAGGCCAGATGCTCATCTAATGTAAATCAGTGTAAGTTCTCTGACCTGAACGGAGTTGTGTTGACTTGTGCTGGCTGAAGACTTGTCTCATTTTTAATGTCATTTCTCATTTGTTGTTTTCCTCTGTTGGATGAGCTTGTAATGAAGGTTTATTGGCCTCATCATGCCACTTCAAATTTCTGTCCTTGCTCATCATTTTTTGGTCTGCCAGGTTCTGTTTTACTACCAGGAATGCTATGTCAAACATATATTAGTTCCAAAAAGAAAATCAATGGCTGACTGGACAATACTCAGTGGATCTCTGTTCTAACCCTATGTCTAGATTTTATTGATACTGAAAAAGCACCGTTTGGCACAGTGGGGCACTATTGACACTATCTGTGGCAGTATAATAATAATAACATGTTACGAGTAGCTGATGACAATTTTTAGGACTCCTTTTACAACTACCCTGTAGTCTTTCTTGGAGCTCCCAGCAGGACTGTGAACCAGAAAGCCATGCTGAGAGCTGTTGTGATGAAAAAGCTCAGGTATTTTTGCTACGAAGTTGTATCCGCATCCTGGTGTGCTAGAAGGTTATGGTGAAAAGCCTTGAAACTATAAAAGCACTTTCTAATAGCACTACAGTTTTCCAAGGCCAGCAGGTTGCTTTTTTGTGATGCTAGTTTTATATATGGATAACTTGAAAGAGGCATGGAGATTGAATATTATGTGAGCTGCCCACCAGTCAAGACTAAATTTGGAGGTGAGGAGGAAACCAGCATATCTTAGAGTATCAGGTAATAGAAGGGAGATATTTCTGGCTGGATTATTTATTTGTCTATTTATTTCACCATCAATTTTGGAGTTAGAGTAAGTCCCTGGGAAAATGGGATAGGCAACAAATGATCGGTGGTGAAAGGTGTATGATAAATTAATGTACCCATGCCTCCACAGTTCATCTTGGGGGCAGCACCTCCAAAACAGGCAGAGGAGAGTCCTCTGCTTGTGTTGGGGAAGAAATCTTTTTTAAAAAGAACAAAAAATGAGATAAAGCATTTGGATATTTGAATGTGGAGTAGGTAGAAAAGGAGGACCACTGTACCAGTAGAGACCCCACTAGACGGGGGACCAGGGTGGTTTCTCTCAAAGTCTAGGGTGGGTCAACCTCACCAACCTTTGATTTCTGAATCTCCTTAGGAGAAGTCAAAGCTTGGCATTTGTCCCAGTAATTAATGTCTTATAGGTCCCAGCCACTTTTTCAGCCTCTGTGAGAATTTAGTGCTGTGATTTCTTAGGCTGGACAAATTCTGGTTGCACTGGGGAATGTGTCTGAAAGCAGAAACCAGCCCAAACTCCTCAAATCAGGAGGTGTAACTGCACACATAATAGCTCTGCTAAGTAAGGAGCTTCTGTGATTTAAGGGTTGAGGGGTTTTAATCATTCCCAAGTAGTCATTCTGTGCTGAAGTAGAACTGCATGGACATCCTGGATGTCCTGAATCCCATATAATCTGAAATGTGATATTTCAGGACACTTGATGTAGCACAGAATTCCCCTGCAGGGAAGATGATACAGGTCTGCTTTGTCAGCAAGGCCGGTTCTGCAGGGCAGCACACAGGGTATTCGCACACTGCATTAACCCTGCTCAGCGCACAGAGAAGCTAAGATCTGGGTTCTCAAAGTCTTTTGGTACTTAATGTCAGGGTTTAGAGTGCACTAACAGGCTTTAATTGCCCTGAACATCCACAATTTGGACCTCTGCCCACACTCTCTTCTTATGGCCAAAGAGCTCGGTTTAAACTTGGACTCAGGTGTCCAGTGCTTGCCTGAGCTATTTTGTAGGTGTTCCTGAGCCCAGCCCTATCTTCTGCTGTCCTGGCACTGACTGCACTCCCTGTGTGCACCCCAAGCCTACAGTATTGGTATCTTGTCTCCAGACTGGTCTCCTGCTGGAGCTCACTGTACAGACCTAGACCTGACCCACCATTTCACCTTACGTATGGATCTGTTACCACCTTGGCCCTGCTCAGATGCTGTGGGACTGTGCCCTGCTAGTGAGGGCGCGCATCATGTCACCCTTGGCTCCTGATGCATTCTCCTTCATGGAGCAGCCCTGTTTTTGCTGCTCCCTGGCACTCGGCCCGGTTGAAGTCAGTGGGCCATTTATAGACATTTCAAGAACTAGCCTGTGTCTTGCCTGATGCCATGGAGCAATATCAGCAGACATGAGAAGTCTTCATTGAACCATCTTTCTTTTGTGCTGTATCGATCCTCAGTAATTAATAAGATTTACAAACTTAGGTCCATTACTTAATTGCTTCTGTATTCATAAAAATGTCACAGCATTTTAGTTCCTTTTACATTTAGAAGCTAGAACTATGCAAACTGTGGGGCACCATGTGGATCTCCACTTTGTTATAATATAAACCTAGTAGATAGAGACAGAACTGTCTTTGTGGTTAGCACAGGCCTGACCACTGTAGACCACAGACTATTTTAATAAAAAACATATTTTTGATAGAGAAAATGGAAAAGAGTTCGGGAAAACGAAAGAAAATCTGGAGGCCAGTTTGATGATTTTCAGAGGGAGGTCATTTAAAAGGATTTGAGAGTAGATGGGAAGAGAGAGAAGAGATTGTGAACACATCACACAGAAATGGTCAGGGGTTTGTGCAGAGCCTCTCATATAGGACTTAGAACCACCCCTTCTTCCTGTAATTTACATTAATGGAGAAGAAACACCTACATCTGTTTTACTTGTGCAGGAGCCTGGCTCTGATTTCAGTTCTCTAGGTATCGCAGAGCTAGAGAGTTGACTGGTAGTCTTCCATGTTTATTTTTAAAGACAATAGCTATAGCATTAGAATGAATCTATATGAGTTATAAAGAAAAGAAAATAATTTCCCTTACATTCCATCATCTCAGCTCACATCTAATTTATTCACTTCATTGATGCATAAATTCATGCAGAAGTCAGAGTCAGCTGAAAACAGAGTAGATGGAGTATTTATTGCATAGGCAATAGCAGCCTAAGAACATCAAGAAAAAGAGAACACCAAAATACATATCATGAACTTCCATCTCTTAAGCACCTTTGATTTTAAATTCTTTTACAGAGCAGAAAATAGTATCAGAACAACTGCTTGAACAGGCTTTATGTTACAACTGAATGGGGAAGAGTTTAATCTCTTGTACTTACTTAAAAGTGCTTAAAATAAAAGGAGGAGGCAATGATTTTAAGAGGGAGTATCCCAGGCAGCATTTGGAGTTACATCAAATTGCTCCACTCTGATTTTAGCCCAGATTTGTAAGACCTGTTTTCAGTTCAGAAGTTATTTTCTTTGCATTCTGTGAAAACACTACACTGGACACTTGAATGTCAAGGAGGTAGCAAGCATTTGTGTGGAAGTGAAGGGGGGACAGAAGAGAATGAATGGCTGCCTAAGGTTAGGATCTCAATCCACTTCTAACTGTAGTAGTAGATGTAGGAAGATAAATTTTGTCCCTCAGTGAAGTCTTATATGAAAATAATGTCATCCCCTCCCTACAAACTGCTTCCAAGCTTTCCTGCTCCTCAGGTCTTCAGGGTATCTGCATGTGTCTCACAGCTCTCAACCCTAGAGGACTTTGGGACCCACCTCTTTTCTTGTGGGAAGGGCTGAGGAGAGGACACCTTGCCCCAAAGCTGTAGAGTTGCTGGATGTCAGTGACATAACAATCTGGGAGCACCACAGCTCTCAAAACCAGGACGCTTTTGTTTAGGAGCCCCAGTGTATATGAGCCCAGGCCAACTTTGCAGGTCACAAAATCAATGCCGATGGAGCTGGCAAAAGATACCAAAGTGAGGTGAGGGCTGAGCAGTAATTCTCATTATTTCAGCTTTAGACCCAAACATCTAAATTCCACTTACATCCTGCTTTAGGCTTCCAAGTCTTCCAGTGGCCTTAATTCCTTTTTCTCCATTTATTTCCACTGAAGAACTACTGTGGTAATCTTTTCTTGGCTCTGTCCATTCTGCCTGCCTACGTGCCTGATCTCTCTGTCCTTTTCCAGCATGGATTTGTTAAAATGTGCTGTTTGTGTTTTGTATTTGCCATTAATTCATCCTTGGAACCAGTGATTCCACTTCTATAATGCATTTTGTTTGACTATAAATAATAATTGAGATAGCTATCTGCAAGATGTTTTACAAAGTGAACCTATCACAAAAGTCAATAGCTTTTCTTATATAAAATATGCAAATGTTGGATACAAAAGACTTTCTTTTTAAATAAATTTTTAACTTTGTAGAAATAGAAGCTTATTTTTTTGCTTGTTTCAGTAGTCTGTACAGTTGCACTTGACACACGGGTTACTGGGGGCTGACAGGACTCGGCTTCTCTGGAAATTATTGGCTCAATAAATACTTAATCAAACATTTCCAATCTAAATAATTTTGAGATGCAACTTGCAGGTTTTGATAAATCAAAGTTTTCATGCCCAGAATTTCCACAGAAGTGTTCACGTTTCCTTTCTGCCTATGTATTTGTTTGTATTTGGAGAAGGGAGAAGTTTTTTCCATCTTGTACCCATGTACCCATTTTTCCATCTTGTACCCATCTTATACCCATGCTTTGGCTTTTCATGCCCTTCTTTCTGGTTAAGATTCCTTGTGTGAGCTGTCTTGTCTGTATCCAGGATGTGAACAATACACCTGGTGAAGAATGGAGTAGGTGAAATAAAATGTCATTTAGCCGAGGATTTAGGCCTATAGAAAGAGCTCATAGCATGTGAGCTCCCATGATGCAAAACAGCTGCATTTCAAAATGGAGTTACTCATGGAGAATATCTTTTCCTTTAAAATTTTCAGCATAAAGATATATTCTTGTCTTTAAGAGGTTTTAATCAGCTGTACATCAAGTCGTTTTCTTTTGCTGTATTCCAAACACTGAACTTCATTGTTTCACTTGTACTGATATTTAATAAATTGTTTTGTTTTTTAGCCCTGACAAGGCAAGATAAATTTTGTGGAAAAGGACTGTCTAATGGAGATGTGGTGTATAATTTGGATGATGAATTATCAGAGACCCAGAGTAGCCTGTCTTGTGGTCATTTTATTGTCCAGAGCAGTAATGGAGTTAAGTTATATTTACATTTTCTAATTATATTTTGCTACGCAAAAGAAAAACAAAACAAAACATAAATATTCTCTTGCCAAACCAACCACTGAACTCTATTTCTCTCTCAGAAAAAAAGAAAGAGAACAAGTGGGACTGAAATAGAAAACAAAATAGATAACGAAAGCCCACTGAAATCACAGAGGCTATGCACTGCATTCCAGTCAAGCATCCTGCTTTTCATCACAGCCATGGCCTTTGCTTGTCCATCGAATCCACAGTCTGCCAACAGACTTTGCCAGGATCCTTCACTCACTGCTGCTTTAGGACACGTGTTTTTAAACCCTCTTGGTTTTGAGATCAGGCAGGGAATGTGGTAGCACCCAAAGGCTGTTTGAAATTAAGCTCACCTGCGCCACAAGCAAAGGAGCTGTAATGGTGACTCCGAGTGATCAGATCGTGGCATATGCCATCTTGTCCCCACAGACCCCAGGCACAAAGTCTTTTGCCCTTGAAGGGATGGCTCAAGCGTTGGTGCTACTCCATGCAGGGTGGTCGCTGGGGACATGGTGGAGCTGTTTGGGCTGTCACAGGAAGGACATAGAACTATCAGAACGGGTCCAGTGGAAGGCCACAAAGATGATCAGAGGGATGGAGCACCTCTCCTATGAAGACAGGCTGAGAGAGCTGGGGTGGTTCAGCCTGGAGAAGAGAAGGCTCCAGGGAGACCTTATTGCAGCATGATACAGATTACTCGTAGGCATGATAACCACTTCTTCAAAAGGCTGTAGGTCCCTAATCCCAAATAAGTGAGAATTTGAGTTTGATTTACAACATGCACCCAGGAAGAATAAATTGTGTGTGTTGCAATATTTGGTCATCTGTTATAGTAAAAGTCCACTGAAGAGTAGATGAAAAAATATCTGCAGATGTGATAGGAACATCATCCAACAGCAAGAAGCATTATCTTTGCCCTGAAGGTGGAGAAGAACTCAAAGTGAATTGACAGCCTTATAGCAATCTCTCATCATCATAAAAAAAAAAAAAAAAAGAGTAATGCAATTAAATATAGTCTTATTTAGTTGAAATATTTTTGTCAGGCACAGAGTGTTCTGAGGTAATACAGATAATTAGCAGAGAAATTTAATCATCCGTATCACAATGAAAGAAAAAAAAAATTGGCTCTTTAATCAAAACATAGACCCACCTGATCTGAAATTAGAATGTTTCAGTATGTCTTCCAGGCTTGAAAGTCTAGTTAAAAATTAATGGAAGTTGGCAAGCATTAAATTATCTACCTAGAAGATCCTATACAATTTCATGAATTAAATAGAAATACATTGATATTCACAAAATAAGTTATCTGCAAGATGACTGCACTGAAATAATGAAATAAAATATACCAAAGGCAGAATGCCTTCTGAACAATATACCATCACTAGGGCATGTATTTATTATTAAATAGAAGGTTCATTCGTGGGTCCAGATTTTCTACTTGACTGAAGTGAGAACTGCACTTTTTTATACCAACAGTGAGCTTGACTCATGGTGGTGTTGAATGTTGAAGGAAATTTTAAGGCTAGACCCTGGCTGTAGCTGGGACATTCAATGGCAGGGCTTCTGTTGATTTCAATGGGATGAGCTTGCTTCACTCTTTTAATGTTTGGCATTTTCTTGGCAACATGTGAGGTTCTTCTTGGTTCTAGCACTTGTGGTTTTGATACTTTTCCAACTTGGCTGGAATCAACATCAGGAGTGAACACTTAAGTGAAGGGGACTGTGATGCTTTCTGCCTTCTCAACGTAATTGTCATTAAAAAATGTAACTGTCAAAATGGTATTGAAATTAAATTGAAATTGTTTTAGAGGACAAAATCTGTTGCATAACAAACTTTCAGATGTTTAACACAAGTCTGTCTATATTTTCAATTCAGTGTTAATGAAAACCTTAGCACATATGTTGCTTTTGGCGCACTCAATTTTAGTTATGCTTTTGTGTATTTTTATGTGTTTGGTTTTTAAAACCCTGCAGTACCCACTTCTGCTGGGAGAAGCTGGGTAGCACAGGATACTCGTAATTTAGCAAAGACAGTGTGATCCATCGGTTAGGCACTGGAATTGATAAAGTCCAGCTGGAAATCCAAAGTATGTTTAAGGGTAAGGATACTTGCTAGAAGAGATTAATGAGGTGTATGTCATTTCTACTACAGGACTTGCAGTTTTTAAAGCATAAAAAATACTAGCTCTGAATAACCAGAAGTTGTACCTGCCTGAAAAGCAAGATCTTGTAGTGCTTCCTGTGAGCATTTTCCTGTTACCACTAGTGAGTCTAATGATTCTGCACAGATTTTCCTAGCGTTCTCATATATGTAAATTTCATGCACCCAATCATTATGTAGAAATTACATTCTGAATGTTTTTCCTCCTACTCTGAATCCCTTAGCAACTTCAACAGTTTCATTCACGGAAAAGTAATTATTTGAATTCTGCATATGTTTAGCTTTTAGTAATGGAGTTCAGAAGCTGGAAATGTGGAAAACCAAGAAACTTTAAGGGGGAATTGCTATTTCTAGTAGGACTCCTCCAGAATTTCCCCACCTATCCTAGCCTACGTCTGTCAATATTGCCTCATGCGCAGACAGCACTATGCAGTACATCTGCTGCCAGCCTTAGTAAGAGGCCTCATGTGCTCAAGGTGGACAGGGACTCATTTGAGTCCCAGAATTTGAAATATATAATTGGTACTTCTACCTAACAAAGTAAAAATACAGCACATTCATTAGTGCTATGGATCATAGTATGAGATCTCCCACCTGATCTGCTTCTATGAGAGCATGGTGGAAGCTTCTGTCTAGACTAGCTGAGGTGTCAGCGTAACACCAGGAAGGCAGTGCCCCATGTGAGCCTGTAAGCCATTGAGTTTATCATGGACTACTCAAAAAGAAGCTGGGGATCTCTGTAGCAATGTTACGGTCTATTTGCACCTGAATAATTCACTTGCGGATCATGGGAAATTGACTGCGTTCCAGGTAGCTGTCCCGAGGTGATGTGTCTCAAGCCAAATCCCTGATGAATCTAACAAATTACCATGTTTTCTAAGAACTAAATGTCAAGGCACATTATATGGGCATTTAGTGTCTAAGTAGTGTCAGGAGAAATCAGATGTGTTGAGCTCCTCACTGTTTCCCCCAGGATGGAGTTGGTACATGACCAATAAACTGTCCAATTATACCTTTGGGGAAATACGTTCCTACTGGTGAAACAGGAACACATGGGTAAGACTTTTCTAAAAGGCAACAGTTTTCAGCTGTGCTGTTGGAAATTCCCTGAGTGTGTAAAGTTTCTTAGTCCTGCATCTCACTGGGAGGGATGAGAAGTGACTGGCCATGCTTGCAAAGAAATAAGGAGGAGAATGTCACCATGTAGTGACAGTGCTGACAGCAGCCCACAAAATTTCAAGGGTTAAAAAGAGAATAAAAAGTTAATGGTCTGAAATTTCAATACTTTCTATCTTATTTCCTTTTTCCTTAGAATGTCTGAGATACCATAATTTCCCTTTATCCAGACTGTTCTCTCCCATTTGGGTTAACAAAGATGCCTTAAGTACCCTCATGCAGTAAGAGCTAGCAAATATTAACTTTTCAACAGCAGCTACTCTGTCATCATTGTAATTTCTTGAAGAATTAGGGATCCTCAGAAGTAGTTTTAAAGTTTATTTAACCATGTATTTGCTTTATCTGCCACTCCAATGTCATCTTTTTACTAGAAGCAGAGATCATTGCAATTGTAAATACATGGGCAGAGTCCCAGCATAGTAGGAGTGAAGATTTTTCAGAATAGACATGTAGCACAGCTTTAATAACAAAATTCTTAAAATTGGTCTACTTAGGGAAAAAAAAAAAGGTTGTTTGCTGTAATCTTTTTTTTTTTTTTTTTCCCCTGTGCTGTACTACTAAACACCATTATGGAATATATTCACTATTATTAAATCTCTGTTTCTGACTTCCATTATGTCTCCATAGTGGAACGCTCAACAGTTTCATTTGGGATATCACCAATCCCATTCCTCTTGAATGTTATAAGTTAAAAGCAAAGCAAGTACTAGAGATGATCTCTCCTTCAGCAATTATATTCTTTTCTTGGCACTCGTTAGACCACACCTGTGGTCCAATTTGGGCCCTCAATACAAGACCGATATAAATTGGAGCAAGTTCAGCAGAAAGCCACCAGGATGGCCATGGGCTGGAATTCCATACCTGTTGGGAGAGGTGGATTTGTTCAGCCTGGAAAAGAGATGGGTTTGTGGGACCTGTCAGCAGCTTTCCAGTATTCTTAGGGAGGTTATCAAGATATAGTCAAGCTCTTTCCAGTGTGGTATGACAAGAAAGACAATGGGCATAGGTTGAAACAAGAGCAGTTCAGACTGAATATAAGGAAAATCTTTTTTCTTGTGAGAGCAGTCAACTATCAGAATAAGTTGGCTGGTGAGGCTGTGTTGTCTCCATTCCTGGAGGATTTCAATACATGACTTGACAAAGCTCTGAGCAACCTGTTCTGACATCAGAGCTGACCCTGGTTGGACAGGAGGTTGGGCTAGAGACGTTCTGGGGTCTTTCCAGCCTGAATGATTTCTGAGCTTAAGCATTCAGGTTGGGTTCCTCCTCAGCATTTCTATTGAAAAGCTTTCCTGCTTGCTTGACAGAAAGCAGAGATCAGACTCCCCTGATAGTTCAACCTCCTGGTCCAGTAATGGAAAGAAGATGCAGGTCTCACAATGAAATGATGTGCTTTGGACTTGGGGCTGATGAGATGTAAAGGGGAGAAGTCAAGAGGAAGGTGCAGTATGACTGGGCCTGATCTGAGAGAGCACAGTCTTGAAATTAGGCTGGAGAGAAGCCTGAGCACAGACAGGCTGACAGGAGGAAGATGGGATCCTCACAAAAGGGTCTGACTGAGAAGAAAAAGCCATTTGTTGTATTTTGAAAACCCAAAGTCTTTTTTTTTTTTGAGAGAATAGAAAGTAACCTTAAATTAAGGAGAGGAAGTGACATCTGATACTCTTAGAACTGATTTTTAGTACAACAACTGTTGTATTTGTCTGTGGTCTTACACCCTTAAAATATTTTTCTTTTAAAATTTGAAGTAAATAAAGGTCTGCTGTGCAGCCAGCTATTACTGTGTGAAATTAATTCTTTCCTTCTATTCAGAAGAACTGTTCCTAAGCTTGTTTGGCTAGTGAGGAGAGCCAGCATCAAATGCACTGAATGGTTTTTATTTGATAAAATAAATTCTCCCACTCTCTTATCATCGTAGCTTTAAATAAAGTATTGTGAATAGGATGTAAGCATTGTAGCCTGTGTTCCTTTTCAGACAAAAACAGTCAGCTTCAGAGTACTGAATCCCACAAAGAATAGCATATCTATAAGGTTTTATTATCTCTTTTCTTTTTTTTTTCCCCCCCATATATCTCACTCTGTGAGGAATGTGAGAAAAGCACATTTCCTCAAAATGTTCTATAAAAATGTTGATGGATGAAGATGCCATGTTGGTTTTGTCATAGTACCTGAGATACAGAGAATATCTCTTGATCAGATATAAAAAGAAGCCAGTCTGAGTTCCCTGCTTTGTCCTCCTGGTACGTACCTTGGACACAAATGGACACATTGCAGAAACCCCCCTCCTTATACAGAGGTTTCACTTAAAATCTTACTGTTAAGATGCAGCTGGGTCTGGGCTGAACTTTCCTATGTTTATATCAAAAGTAACTCTATTGACAAAGGAGGTGCACTGAGACTAAACCAATGAATGCAAGTCATGAATTTTGACAATTCTCCTCTGATAAAAAGCCAGACATGATGAAGAAACCTTTTAATGCTTTATTGATGTTTCCTGGGCCAGATCTTTGGCCTTAAATACAGAATAACCATCAGCAACCTTGGTAGCTACTTAAATCACACTACTACATTAGGTCCCAGGGTGATTGGCTATCCTTCCACATCATTCAAAGACAGTAAAAAATGTTCCCTACAAAAATGTGGAAGACATTTCAGATTGCCTTTCTGCATTCCCTATTTCACTTCCTAATAATAAAAAAAGTTGATTCCTTGTTTTGTGAAAGCAAGTGTTTGTCCCAGCTCTGGTGAATTGCCATTAAAATGATGTGGAGAACATCCATCTGGAAGAAAAACTCAACAGTTGTTTGAATGCTGAATGAAAAGGAGCCCAGTGAGGTTAATGTACTCAAGGGAGTAAATGTTGTGTCACCTGTAGCTGTCTGAAATGCCCCAAAGCTGAAGGATGGTTTCATTGACGGTTTGCAATGGAATCACCTGCCCAGAGTTTAGGGTACAAATCTGCAGCACAATTCAGACTCATGCTTCAAACAAGAGCAAGTCTTAGCTGTTCCATCAGTCAAACTAAAGCAATTCAGACATGAAAAATGTCAGCCAGAGTCATGATTGGCAGAAACTGAGGTCTTTGGGGACATGAGGGATGCTGTTTGGGAATCATCTTAGGAACTGACGCAACAGTCATTTGTTAAACAGACATTTTAATCTGTAACAAAAAAAAAAAAAAAAAAGGTCACGCTGTTGGAATGTTGTGGTCTTATGGGCCACAAGATAATTTAGACTGCAATAGGCCTCAGGAGGTCTCTAGCCCACCCTCCTGTTCAGAGGAGGGTGAACTTTGACATCAGACCAGGTTGCTCAGGGCTTTATCCAGTTGGCTTTTGGAAACCTCCAAGGGTGGATAGACCCTGGTTATAAGAATTTCAGCGTTAAACCATTTACTACCTTCTGTAACAAAGTGTCAAATGAGTCAAAAAAACCCAAACCAAACCCTAAAAGCTGCAAGTCCAGAATTTCTCTCTCACAATGGGATTTTTTTCTGCCGCAACATCACCAATGTCATCGTCTCGAACAGCGTTGCAAAACACTCTCCCATTTCTCATGAAATCTCTGGATTATAATGATGATGACAGCATACTTCATGGCAGAAATGGAAACACGGTAATGTACAAATGCTGGCCAGTTCAATCCTGATTGGTGTTTAATAATAAAAAAAACAACTGAAGAACTTGATACTGTCAACAGTGAAACTAAGCATTTTGCATTTTGCCAGAGGTCCCAACTTTAAACAAAGCTGTTTTAATCAATGCAATTGCTACAGTTATGCCAATAAAAATAAGCACACAAATCCAGTAACTGCATTATGACAAAGCGGAGGGAAAAATATCCAAAAAGCCACTGTTGCCAGAGTTCAATATACAGTAAGTAATTGTATTTGTGTATAAAGTAATGCAGGAGGCAAATAGGACTACTAACTGTGAAGCAGATAACAAATATTTTGTGTTCATACATAATTAAAACACCTAAGGGTAAAATACTGAGATGCAACAGGAACTGCCTGATAAAACAACAAAATTGAAGTAAAGAAAGCAAGAGAGGAGAGTTTGAGGAACGTAACGAAGAACTTCCTTCTCAAGATGCAGCATGTATGAAGTTGTAAGCAGTTTCCAAATAAAGACAATGGAGAAAATAATCAAGACCTGCAAGTGAGGGGTGATGTTTTTGTAGGACAAAAGCTCCCACAGGTGGTCCTCAGGAGCACCATCATCATCTACTCTTGGCATTTCTCATGGGTGCCTTGGGGTCTTGCTTCCCCATTACCATCAGTTTCAAGCTATATGCTTAATGTCTCCAGTGAGGGATTTTGTATTTGAGTATCTTTCAACAAGTGAGTAACTTATAGAAAAATATAGTGTGAGCAACACTATGGGACTGCACATGTTGTGTGCTGTTCCTAGTGAAGAAAAAAACAAACTACAAACCAGAACTTCTGCTCTAGACATTGGTTTGGATGACAAGGGTTTCTGCTTTTCCTTTTGGTTTCTCTTCTTGGCTGTTAAGCAAATTGCTTTCTTCTCGGTCTCTTTCCTTTTGAGTGGTTCTGTGTGTGACAAATGAAATCAATGGACACCTAATTCTCCTGGAGATGGCTATAATCACTTATGGTACATCAGGGAGAGACAAAAGAGAAAGCTCTCTGGAAGGATTTTTTTTTCATGTGTTCAGGCTGAGGTTTAAACCTTTGGGATGGGTGGCAAGGCTGTTGGCCTTGGAAAGCTGCACCAAGGCAAGGGAGGAGATTCTACCCCTCCACCCTAGTGAGACCCCACCTGGAGCACCATGTCCAGCTCTGAGGCCCGCAACGTAAGAACTCGGATCTGTTGGAGTGAGTCCAGAGGAGGGCCATGAAGATGATCAGAGAGCTGGAGCATCTCTCCTATGAAGACAGGCTGAGAGAGTTGGGGCTGTTCAGCCTGGAGATGGCTCACCTTATAGCACTTACAGGTTGTCTACAGGAAAGATGGGGAGGAACTCTTTATCAGGGAGTGTACCAATAGGATGAGGAGTAGCAGTTTTAAACTGAAAGAAAGGAGATTTAGATTAGATATTAGGAGGAAGCCATTTACTTTCTTTGTCAGGGTGGTGTGACACTAGAACAGGTTGCCCAGGAAAGTTGTGGATGCCCCATCCCTAGAGGTGTTGAAGGGCAGGTTGGGTGGGTCTTTGAGTAATCTGGTCTAGTGGTTGGTGTCCCTGCCCTTGGCAGAGGGGGGTTAGAACAAGATGATCTTTAAGGTCCCTTCCAACTCTAACTGTTCTGTGAGTAGCGGCCAGGTTCTCACAAGGGAAGTAGGAGAGGACCATCTTCCAGCAGCTGCTCCAGCCACCTGTAGGGCACCTCAGCTGTGGGACTGCAGCTCACAGTGGTGGAAAACGCTCACAGAAGAAGAGGGGACACTGCAAGAAAGAAACCAAAGGGATGGCCGGGATTCAGCTGCAGACACGCAGGGGCTGTGCCCTTGCCGTTGCTTCTCCTCGTGATGGGGCCGAGCTCCAGCATCCATCTGCCCATCCCTGCGTTCATCTCGGATCCCAAATCCCGGCGTTGGGGGCAGTTCTTGGAAGCGCCCCCCTCCCCTGGACAAAGCATCCTGCGGGCTACGGGGCGACGTCGGAGGGGGGCTGCGAGCGGGC
>VZRU01001486.1:18787-90010 GCA_013398155.1 Pedionomus torquatus | reverse complement strand
GGTGCCTTTTAAATCAGCTCCCCCTCATCCATTAATAAAAAAGAAAAAAAGGCAAGCCAGCTGCTCTCCCGGAAGAAGTGCTGGTTGCCATCTTGTGCTGATGGAAATATATTTGTGTGTTTTGCCTGCTGTCTTGACCCGCCGGNTTGGAGGGGGGCGGGGGTGCGGCGGAGGGTAGGAAACGTGATGGTTTCGGGGCGCTGGGCTTTGAAAAGAACTTGTTTCCAATCACCTGAAGCTTGTAAAAGGGTACCTGTTGGTCTTCGGTCCCCTCCCTCCTCTCAAGCAGAGCACTCCTGCCTGCATTTTGCCTCCCCCATCGAGGGGAAATGCTAATATTTAATACAAAGGTAGTACGCGTTTCTGTCATGCCCTGTGTTGACGTGCTCAAGAGGTGGGCAGCGTGTTCTCCATCCTTTAATTAAGTTCTGTAGTAAAATGCTTCGTTGGCTTTTTAAGGAAAAGCTTCCTTTCCCAATTCCAATAATACTGCTTTTTCCAGTGGTAGTTTTCAAGGAGAAGGTGCAATGCTATGTGACCTGTGAATTCAACTAAGGGAACTGAATGGGAACTTCTGCAAACATTTTTCCAGGAGAAATGTACAGGCAGTGTGACTGCATCGTACGCCTTGTATTATGCCTTTTAAATGCCTGGGAAATATCTGGTGCTGGAACTTTTCTAACGTGGGGAAATTGAGACTGTTATTTGCTTAAGCTACTGATCCTAGAGGTCATTATAGTCTTTGATTAGGATGTTCTGTATCTGTAAGAATAAATAATTAACCACCTGAGATGACATTATTTGATTAAAGTACAAGGATTAACTTAATTTACATAGACAATGTCACAGAATTAATAAAAAAAAACCCCTCTTGTACATTTTCCTTGCTGGTCTCAGAAGTCAAGGAACAACAAGCAGGCAGGGATTCCCCCACTGCCACTCAGCAAAGGGATAGGTAGAGCTTCTGCTGGGATTTTTTGGCTGGTGCTTCTGAGCGTGGCAAAATGGATCCGCATATCCCCACCTCTGTGAGATGAGCAAAGGCTGGGGCGATCGATCTGCACACAGAGCTGTGTAGCAGGGGCTGTCTACAATTCAAATCCTCTGCCAGAGACAATAGTTTTTGCCTCCGATTCAAACAGGAGCAGGATCCAGCCCCTCAAGCTGCTAAGTCACAGTTATTTCTTACTGTCACCCGAGGCAGTCTCCCTGGACCCGAATGCAAGGTTTTCATTTGAAGAACTCATTTTTGAGGTGCTGTCAATGAAATTTCAAGGCAAGGATGCTGTTATACTGACACAGATTATTTCTTTAATTAATGCCTGTGTTTTTATGGGCCACCTGAAACACACACAGCTGGTTTCTGTGTTAATCTGGTCTGTGGCTGCAACTAGATCTGTGGTTAATTTAAGCAAGAATTAAATTTAGGTGAAAATTAGAGCTTTATGATCTTTGGCCAGATTTCATATTTCTTCAAGATAATAATTAGTGGACCTAATCCTGAAATCTCGGATATGCTTTTGATGGAAGTCATAGCAAGTTCTGTGAGCTGTTCTTTTACATTTAAAATAGTAGTATTTTACTTATTTATCACTGTTGTTACAACAAAAATTAGAATTCCGAGCTAGTCATGTCAAAACCTAATGGTGCAAGCGTCCTCTCTCACATACCTGGCAGTCGTTGAGCACAGGGGGTTGAGTGTGTGGGGAGTCCCGTGGCAGTATGCAGAAATTAATTGCCCAGCAGAAATTGGAAAGTCATTGAAAATGCAAAGCCCAACGTGGCTCTTTCTGTTTGTTTGTTTGTTTTCTGGCAGTTTTTGCTGTTGCTCAGAATCTTGACAAGCTTCTAACTATGTATTGATTTTCTTCTCTTTAAAAATCTGTCTTATATTGAGCTATTTCATTCTTAAAATGATGTGACAGTGAGTGATAATACTGGCGTGCTGGTCCCTGGCCATCCAGTGGGCCCTTTTTAAGTGCGGTGATATCTCATGGAGTCACTACACCTGTGATTTCTTTATTACCTAATTAGACCAGCAAAACCAAAGCCATTCTTGTGACACTGAGATAAATGTTTTTATCCCTGTGACAGTATTTCACCAGGGCTTTGTTTTGGCTTTTTTAAACAGAAGCATTTACCTGGAAAGGTGCCTATTTTTATTTTACTGCTCTATTTCCCATTCATCATTTGAGCCAGGGGAATGTAACGTACAGAGTGTGTGTTCACGCTCTTACAATGGGATTTCTCTTAATTCTGCATAAATACTGTAGGGAATGATTAATACGCAGTGGTTTCTTCTAGTAAGAACTGACATACCCCATGAGTTTTCCACAGTCTTCTTCAAGTTAATAGCCAGTGGTAGGGTGCAGAGATAAATGTTTATTGCTTTCAGAGATAAATTTAATGCACTTACATTTGATCCTAACTTTAGGTACAGGTATATAATCTATTTCATTAAAATACTGCTGTCTCTTCCCTTACACATTCAGTTGTGAGGTCAAGGACAATAATACCAATTACACTTGTTTTATTCTGCTCTTGCCTGTGTCTTCCCAGGGACTGATCTATGATGTACATGAGCTTTTTTTTTCTTCTTTTAATTTTTGATGGATCAAAGAGAGCTGGTTTGAAGAGGACCTGTGGAGTAGTGCCTGAGAACCCAATTTGGTAGGGTTCTAGATACAGTAAAGATAAAAAGGTGCTACTACCTTCAGTTGTAGACAGGTGAGTGGAGATAATGGGCTTGGTGAGAGTGCATAGGGGTGCTGAAGGCAAAATTTAGTGTGGTGTATATAAGCATTTTGTTATTTTGACACATCTGATTGTCAGTGAAAGGAGCGAGTGCTCTGCTGCAGCCAGCTTTCTCTGTTAGAAGGATGTTGCTGTGAAACTCTTGTTCTGATTTTCGGTCTAGCCAGCAGCTGCTCTAATGTTTGGAATCTACCAAGAGAAACTGTGATGGATGTATCACTTTCCTGCTTTACTCTGATGAAAAATTTATGAATGAGGCAAAAGAAGCCGTTCTGGTTCATTGAGAGCACTTATACAGGAGTCTGGAGATTTAGATGTTTAGTTTGACCATTTAAATCCCAACTCTGATAGCTGCAGTTTGGATGTACATATAAAACCAAATAAAAATAAGCCCAGCGGCAAGCACTGACTCCTGGGAACTGTGCTGGCATTTTTGAGGTCTCAGGGACCTCAAAAGCACAAATGGCATGAAGACCAACCTACTCTGTCATCTTTGGAGTGCTGCGCTTCCTGGAGACATGCTGGTGCAGCCAAATAGAAAATCCAGCTTTGCTCCTGCCCGTTTTGTGTCTCTGGTGCCTCTTGTGAGCAGTAAATCCATATTAAAAACATAAATAAAGGACACTGAAGTTCCATTGTAATTTCCCTTACTTGCTGTATTTTACCTGCAGGTTTATTGCTTGCAGTGATCAATCACTTTGCACTGAAACATGGCGTAATGCTTCTCAGCCAGGAATTCAGCTGGCCTGCCATGGGGTAAAGAAGCTGCATGGAGACGAATTTTTCTTGAAACTCCCACACCGAAGAAGGTGGTGGAGTTTGTGATCCAGCACAGACTCCCTGCTACTTTGTTCTTCCCTCTGTCTTACTTGATTTAGAAGGCAGATGCAGTCCAGATTTTGTGTGCTATTCATTAGCTGTCTGCTACCTCAGCTGAAACATGGGGACCTCTAGAGCTGGAAGCAGGGGAACTATGGTATCAGTTCCCAGATGAGCTATCAGGACTGCAGCTGAAGTTTCAAGGCAGGCAGAAATTCAATTGCCAAACTACAGCAAGAATAGCAGTAGAAAATCTTTGGACAGCTGCCGTTGCTTGGTGAGAGGCAGGTTGTGTTTCTAAGGGCAGTAACAGTCAGGGATCCTTTCTGGGTCAGGCATTAATAGGAACAAGTGTTCCCCTTCATTAGGGTAATACGTGCTGTAAGGGGTACAATCCATAGGTTGCACTGAAATTGCTGCATAGTGGCCCAGCAGAAAAGCTGAAGGATGTTCCTCTTCTAATGCCATGTTGTTAGTTGATGGAAATGAAGATTCTTTGCACATTTAAGGTGGGATGGCAGAGAGCTTCACAAAGAACTAGCCTGTAGGATCCCAATGTTGTCCACTTAATGCTGAGTGTCCCTTTAAGGTACATCCTTTGGGGACAGAAGTGCAGAGTCTGGCTGTGGTGTATTTGAATTATAAGGGGTCCACTGTTGTAGGTCCCATGAGAAATATGTGAGACCAGGCTGTCTCAGAATAACTTTGAGGGTCATGGGAAGCAGTACACACTGCTAGCTTGCTAATAAGCAATGTGAGAATGAAGGGGGGGGCTTGTGGTCTAACTCTGATTCTCATAACTGGGAAGGTTCAAAATCTTGCCTAAGGTGGATCTCCCACCTGTGTCTCTCTCTTCAGTGGTACCCAGCAGCTCCTCTGCTTCCTCTCGCTTTCGGTGAAAGAAGCCCACCTTTGTGTTCATTTCTCCCTCCCTCCTCTGAACTGACTGATCACAGGATAGTCTATTCCCTCCCCTCTCTTTATGAATCTCTTCAATGATTTCCCAAACGGTAAGAGAGGAGAAATTGAAGGGACTGTCAGGATTTTACTGCAACCCGCTCAGCTGCCGTTCAGTAAAGCCCTGAGCAGCACAGAGCTGCCTGTGCCATCAGGAGGACAGCATTGCAGTCATCTGTATTTGAGAGGTTACTTTTGTCCATTAATGAAATCTGGGTTGGCTTGATCTTTCTAAAGATAAATACCTAAAATGTGTGTTTTGGAGAGGTTGATGGCCTGAGGCTTTGTTTGATGTGGAGAGTTCCCCTCTCTGCACAGCAGAATGAGCCTTTCAACTGCCAGAAAATACTTCATAGCATGTTCCCTTGCACTAAGTGTCAATCCTGTGTATTTTTGAGGTTGCATTTCTTGGCACAGCTTTGTACTCATTTAGTATTGTTCTAAGGCACCGTGTAAAGGGAAAGGCGATAGAGGGTCATGCCTATGCACACCTCCAGTTGGTACAAAACTTCTAGTAGCAACAAGGCCTTTAATGTACCTGACAAAAGCAGAATCAGATTCAAAGCTGGAAGTTGGAGTCAGAGCATTTTGGACTAGCAGATAAGGTGCCCAGTTTTGACAGTGAAGGTGATGAGCTAATGAAACAGTCTCTGTGGGAGTGCAGTAGTTTTCTCTGGTTTTTGAAATTCTTCAATGAAGAAGATGGGGAACGAATTCCTTGACTAAATATTGACTTCTTCAGGAGTAGGCATCTATGTCTTAAGGTAGTCAGCCTGGGCTCTCTTTATAACTTGAGAGTGGAGTGTGAGGCATGATTCATTCTGTCTTCATGGGGATGTGTAAAATAGGACAGAGCACCTGCACCCTTAAATGCCAATTTCTCTCCATGAACTTAAGGAAACACGGGGTACTAGCAGAACTGTAAACATCTAACCTGCAGATGTCTGTGTCTTGAGTCTGTTGCTAAATGTAGATATTCCAGAGCATCTCAGAGGACACTAAGCACACCATTAGGGTTCTGCAGTTATGTGAGACATGTACTGCTCTGCACATCTGTCCAGGGTTTCTCAATGACATTTGCAGGGGGATGTGGGGTTACTTGACCTGCATGTCTGGAACTTTACTCTTCCCAGGTCCCAGTATTCTTGTGAAAAAGCAGGTTGGGTCTCCCAGCACCGCAGTCCAGCAGTAGCTAGAGAGGAGCTCTGTCTCAGCTGGATGCCATGTTGCTGCAGGAATCTCTTGGTCCATGATTTACATGTGTAAAGAGCTGTTCTAGAACATGACAATGTACCTCTAGATTTAAAATTACTTAATCCAAATAGTTAAGTGTCATCACAAGTGCCAGTACATGCATTTATTCTTCTAGGTCTGTGTGTTTGTACGTTATTGTACTAAAGAGTGACTCACGTGAGATTAACAAGCAAAGCCCATTTATTAAATTGTTTTATGTACTGTAAATCTTGTGTAATCCACTAATGCATAATGCTGTCACTCAGGAAGCTTGGCATTCCTTCCCAATGGAGCATCGCATTTAGCAGGCTCCCATAGTGTTCATTTTGAAAAGGCTGCAGTTGAGAATACAATTTTAAAAATAAATCTAATTTACAGAATAAATCTAAACCATTAGAGGCTGAATGCTCACAATACAGTGGTAGCTGTGTCCCAGCTGTGGCACGCATTCACCTGTAGATACCGTATATTTTCTGCCCTTTTAAGGACATAGTAGCCAGCAGAGCTTGCACTGGAGCAAGCAGAGTTTGCATTTGTAGTACCCTGATTGCCCTTGAAATGGGATATCCAGATTATGTTAAAATTCTACTTTTGCAAAAACTGGCTTTGTGAACCTTTGATGGTATCAGTAAGGTCCTGGGAGTTCCTGGAGCACCTATGTTGTAACGCATAGGCTGTACTCTGGGAAGAAGAGTCTATCTTGAAGGTGGTTTCCAAGCACAGTATGTTCCCCGTGGGTTCTGTACGTCCAGTGATACCCTCTTCAAGTCAAGGGTGGAAATGGGAGCAGTGGAATCACCTGTGATATTTTGACCAGGGTGGAGAATTATTGCATGTGTGGCTAATGAGTTTAGCCCTCAATTGTAAATAGGTGGCTCCCAATCTGTAGGCTTAGAAGTCACTATAGAAGAATTAAAAACTCAGCACGTATCTAGTAACCAATATAGAATTTTGTTTATAATAAGGCCTCTTTCACGGTGTGACTGGATTTTTATCGACTTATTACCAGCTGTGAAGTATTTTCATTATCTCATCCCTAATTACTACGGAGTAACGGCATTGGAGATGCACCCAAATGTTCACTCAAAGAAAGTATGAGAAAACTGGCCACTCAGGGCAGTGGGGTTAGCTGAAGTGGTGAGTGTTGCACGCCTGGGTGAAGCACTGGATGGTCACTGCCGTGAAAAATCCTTTTCAAGTTATAGGCAGTACTGGCCAGAAGATTTTTGTCAACTCAGGCATGTGTAGAGACAGTTAGACTTGGCATGAATTCCAGTCACACGTTAGATGGCCTCATTTCGTAGTCATTATTCAGCACTTACTCAAGCAAAAGTTTTGCTGAACTTAACAGGTTTGCTACTCTTGCTGAGGTGAGTAAGAAATTTGTCTGAGGCTCAGGTGCCTTCAGACCCGAGTCTCAACCCAAAATCCCACCATGTTCTGTGTCACTAAGGGTTTTCAGTAGTACTTTAAAGATAGGAAACACTGAAATATTTTCAGTGGATTTTTCCTTCATCTCATTTTATAAGTTGTCCCCCATGGAGAAGCCCATCGGCTCCTCTGTCAGATGTTTCACAGAGCAGGCTGCATGCCTGCACTTTCACTTGTGTTTGTTTTCACTGATGATGATAGACTGGGAAACACGCTGGAAATGCAACATTTTTATTTGCTTATCATTTGGGACTGAAGTTATTGCAAATGGGGAGAAAAATTGAAATGATAGCTTGGCATGTTTTCTGTAAATACTGAGTAGATCTTCTGCAGTGCATGATATAACCACTGTAACAGAAATAAGCTTGTATTGCTCTTTTCTTGTGGCTAATTATGAGGATGTGAAAAATATGCTTATATTAATGCCTTCTCATCTGGCTGTGAGGGGGCTGAAAGTACCTCTTATGAAGATCTAGTTTGTAAAGCGAATGATTGTAATGGGGGAGTATTACTATTCATGAGCTCTGATTATATTGACTCTGTTAAAAAGCGGATCTGCGGTCCACATGAAGGATGTGTAAAATGCTGTGGGTAGAGCAGTAATACAGAAATTAATTGTAGTTCCCATCAGTATGACTGAACCTTTCCTGATCTCACTATTGGAGAGGTTTTTCTCACAAAAGGGAAGTTCATGCTATATTCCCTGTTGCTTCTGTGTTATTCTCTGTGCATTTTATTTCATTTGCATTAACTGTGTATATTTACATTTACTATTTCTTAAAAGCGTCTTTAAGGAAGGTACCATTCAGTTGGATTTGTAAATTCTTGAAGGAATCAAAAACTATACAAGATTCCAGAAATTTAAAAACCAAAATATCCTTATCTCCTTTTTTGTTGCAGCATCTTTGGTTTTACAGACATACCATGGTGTTGTTTTTTTTAAAGACAGCATCTCTTACTATTTTCTAATTCAGATTTTAACAGAACTGCAGCCTTGGTAGAGAAAGCAGGCTGTCGGTAATATCTAAGGGTAACAGATAAATAAAACCAGTATCTATGCAAGCAATTAAAGCAGAAATCACGTACTCCAGAGGCGTGCTCCTTGTTATGTTCCCTGTTCAGCGCTGTACTTAAGCACCTGTTTAACATTAATGGTAAGCATATGCTTAAATGTTTCTGCTGACTTGGGAGTTATGAGGAGTCTGCCTTGCACACACAATAGTTGAACAGCCCGTTTTCCATCTGTGTGCGAACCCAGAGCATGGTGCTAGCTGAGCATTTTCCAGGTTAATTAGATTGGCATAACAAGATCCCTAGCGGACTCTGTGCAGTCATCAGCTCTTCCTCGCTCCCCGGCTATTGGGAGCTCTGCTTGAAGTAGTGTATCTTTTGCTTATAACTGAAACAGAATATTGCACTGTATTTCACCAGCGTGTTCAAATGGAAACAGAATTGCATGGATTGTAAGTACACCATAAATACCAATTTGGCTCCATATTGCTAGCATGAATATGGTGCATCCTTCAAATGCACAGTGTCTACCAAGGACTATTTATTCTATAGAGCTACCAATAATGGCTGTGCTTTCATGAATTATGCATGTGTTTGTTCCTGAGCCTCACCTGACCATGATTTGGAGTGTTTAAGACTTGAAGCTGGCTGTAAGTATAAATTGCAGATACTTTTCATAAAATATAATATCCTTTACAGGTTTCTTTGCAATGGTAGTCAAAGTCCATTGTGCCTGCATCTACAATAAAATAAAAAATAACAAATTGAATCAAAAGAATTCTAATTTGCTACAGGGAAAAGAAAAAAAAAAAAAGCTTGGTGCTCCAGTCTTGCAAGAAAAGACAAAATTACATGAAGTCAAAGGTGTTCTATCCATCTATTCACTAAAGCAAGTGAAAGGAGATAGAGTCCCATTGTAGAAATAAGGGGGTCGTTATTTATCAAATGAAGAAAGGAAAATGACCCCCTGTATGCCTAGAAGCAACTTGGCAAGCTGTAAAAATGTAGCAGTGAGAATTATATTAGCTATTCAGGCCCTTTGATGGGTTAAAATGAGGAGGAAAAGCACATGCTTTTAGGGAGATATTAAATAGATGGGGAGGAGTATGGTCTTTTTAGCTGAATTCAGTGCCGCAAAATTTAGCTTTCCAGTATCTTTAGGGAGAGACTGCCTTGGCTTCCTCTGAAGATTCCCTGTTTTTCCTGTTTATACAGTTCTATCACATCTGGACCTCTGGTTTCTAGAGGTTTCTCTGGTATTTAATTTGTAACGTTCAGGGGTTTTGGGGGTTGTTTGGTTTTGTTTGGTTGTTGGTTTCTTTTTTTTTTTTTAATTTAACCTGTTAAGGTTGTAAGGAATTATATCCTTGTGAAGCATTGAGTATTAGCAGTGACACCACAGAAAACATTGAGATAAAGTGGGCTAATGTGCAGAAGAGTGACAAATGGCTGTCGTGCTATCCTGAGCTCTCTGCTTCTTCTTGTATTAAAGAAGGCACATTATGAATATGTTTCTTTCAACTAAAGAAAGGCAGAACAATGGAAAGACCGAAAAGCTTTGGGCAGATTGCTTTCCATCTTCAGTCGCAGTTAGAATCTATGCTAAGTTGGTAGTTATTGATAGCTGCTGACATCCATTGCCTGCTCACGAATCTTTGTGTGCTATAGGAGGAGGAGAGCCCCAGCTGTATGAGTAGTTGCTGTGAACCCGCTTGTGACCACGCTGCTCAGGCATTCTCTGGAGGTGACTGATGGAGTCCATGTTGCATGTCATTTGGCAGGAACCCCTCTAGTCTCCCCAGGTGGCCTCATTGTTGCAGGAATTAAAATACTGAGTGTGTGTTTTCAGCTCAAAGGGCAGGATTCAGTTCTTCTGAACGATGGTTTGGTTCTGCGACATGCAAATGTGTGCGTGTGTCGTGCAGGGTTTGAAAGTGCAAGGACTCCTGAGACAAGGCTGGAGGAGAGTTGCAGGAGGAGGAGATGTGGTCTAAGTGTGCACGGTCTCTTTGGGGCAGGCTCTGGAGTGACTGTCTTTGTGCCTTAAGCAGCATTTCTTGGAAGACCAGCTTAGAGGTAAATTGCCACGTACAAAGCATGGACACTCAAGTCCCGGTTCCTGGAATGAAATAAAGAGGGAGATAAATTTGTAATCAGGACACACACAGTCTTCTCTTGTGGGTGGAGTCCATACGTCAAAGAATGCTGCAGATGGTAAATTCACACCCAGGCACGTCAAGAACTTGCCATGCATATGAAGAGTTGGATCGGAGGATACAGAGTCTAGTTCCCAGCTATCTAAAGTAATCGTAGTGTAATGTCTTTGTCATTTGTGTACATAGGAGGAACTGCGCTTGAGGCTAGTAGAGTCTGCTGGCTCACACAAGCTGAGCCCAGTAAACACTTTTACTATCTGAAAAGTGAATTCAGTGATTTCTCCTGTGCCTTGTAGATGTGTCAGACTGACACACGCACTCTGCTAGGTTCAGTATCTCGTGCTTTCTCCTTTAGAAAATTCTCAAACTAAACCACTTTTCCTCTCATTGACTCGTTCACTAAACATGTAGAGACTTGTAACAAAAATATTAAGATTGGTATGAATGAAATACAGATGCAAGTGTGTTTCTGTAAACACTGGAGAAAATAGCAAAATCAGTGTGAGAAGCGTGTCATGTACCGATAACAAAGAACGTTGTTGGGAAATGTGCTGCATTGTCAAGCCCAGAAGGCCTGGGCTCTGGTAAAAGCCATGGTACAGGCATCTCTCCAGCATGATACCTTGCTTTCTAAGGATGCTAAAAGACCACAAGATACCACCACAATTCCTTCTCGTGTTTGGCCAATAAGGAGCTGTAATCAAACAGATGTGTATATTTTTGGACATGCAAGCCAGGTAATGAACTGCAATATTGCTTAAATTTATGAATGCCTATGCAGACAAGATTCTGAAGCAAAGGACCACCCAATTTCAACTGGTAGCTTACAAAAGGTATAAAAGACCTGCCAAAAACCTAGCTTGCTATTTCCAGTCAAGAAAAAACCCAAGTGTTGCTATGCAAAGTTAATAGTTGGTATCCCTTATCCACTGTGGCACAAATTGTCTCAGCCAGACCTCTTGAGCACACACATCTGGGTGCGTGTGACAGTGTGATGAATGATCATTAAGAGAGAATGGGTGGATAAACCCAGCACATTCAGATTTTGTTAATATATACCATTGTCATCCATAAGGTCTTGCACCAGGACGTGTTACACTAATTTCACACATACTTGGGAACTGACGTCTTTCGTTCACTGCATGCTAATAGCAAGGATTTGTATATTGTGGTGGGTCACAGGTGTTACAAGAGTGGCAGAAGATTGCACCTCCTGCCCTCCTTAACCACGTGATCGTAACTGTGCCAGTGAAAGATGTGACTGGAAAAAATGGTAGCAGGGGGGCTGGAGGCTATCAGAGACCAATGATGGAATGTGTTCTAGTAATAAAACCACATACATTTGCAAATGTATAGGTGTATTACGCCTATACCATTACCTTTGTCAATCATGTCTGTAATCTCATCAAGAAATAAGATCAGGTTTGTTTGACAACCTATTTTCCAGAGCTCTACCTATACCAGCATTAATTATACTCCTGTCCTTTAGTTCTTTATTACTTGACTCCCATATCAGCTTCACTACTTTCCCATTCTGAGAAGGATCCCTTCTAAGGGGAGACTAGCTAAGCTGCATCCTTTCTGTGGGTAAATAGGGCATTTATTTGGAAAAGGTTGGTTATAAATTTTGTAAGCCACAAGAATAAAATCAGCAAGGGTGAAGAGGAGCTGCTGGGAGCTGCTTTGTGGTACAAGGTGAGACAAAGCATCATCAGCAAGAAGGTCCATTCAAGATTCTGTGGCATCAGTGAAATGATAGAGTGCGTGTGTCAAGAGGACAGGAGAGCATGAGGCAGAGCAAATTGATGTTAGTGAAAGTCCTAAGGCAGTGGTATTGCTTGTTATATGTACTGTTTGCAAGCAATAGCAATGGATGCTGAAGGTGTGAGGAGAAGCAAAAATGATATTGATGATTCTGTAGAGAAACAACTTTATGATGAGAGGAAGAGCACTAACAATTCTCAGCTATAACGAGGACAGGCGAGGGTGAGAGGCAGAAGAATACTGATGCAGTTCTGTGTATGCTGTGCTGGAGTGGAAGTATGTGCTGTGCAGTCTGACGGCAAAGCCTAAGCCACATTGCTATGATATGGAGCAGCTTAAGATGTTGTTAATGCAAATGTGTCCTGCCATGGGGAGAAAAGCAAGTCTAGAGATTTGACTATAAACGAGAGGAAGGACTAACCTATGGTAATGAAATGCAAAGTGTCTGATCAAAATGCAGCACGTTAATCTGAACAGTAAATCTTTTATATGAATGTGTCACTTGAGCCCCATAGTCTACATGGCTTTCTTACAGTATGTTGCCCTTGATGTCCGTTTTGATTGTAGAGCGTGGTACCATTTCACTGTTGCCACATCGTTTGCCTGCTGGAGCCATATGGAGTCAAATGGCTTTAAAGGTTTCCTAACTACTGGAGGCTCCAGGATGTGTAAGACAACTGAGATTTGTGTAGAGACTTTGCACATGATTGAAAGTGCGATATTTAAACACTGACATTGCATCTGATCTAGTCATGAGTAGGTGAAATGTAGAGCAGAAGCTGTATTTAGATGCTAATGAGTGTAATGCTTACAGAAAATCACACAATATCACAGAAGCTTGATTGTTGGAAGGGACCTCTGAGATCACAGAATCCAACCATGCACACACAAAAAAACCCAACCAACCAACACAACGAACAAACAGAAACAAAAAACCAACCCCACAAAACAAATGATCTAACCCAACAATCTTGGCCACTAGTGAATGCCCCGAAGTGCCACATCTACACGTTTCTTAGATATCTCCAGGGATGGTGACTCCACCACCTCCCTGAGCAGGCTGTTCCAGTGCCTGACCACCCTCTCAGTGAAGTAAATCTTCCTAATATCTAATCTAAACCTCCCCTGCCACAACTTCAGACCACTTCCTCTGGTTCTGTCGTTATTCACGTGGGAGAAGAGGCCAACATGTATAACCTCCTTTCTGAAAGTTAGCTATAGAGGGCAATGAGGTCTGCTTCAGCCTTCACTGAGCATATCTCTTTCATGCAGACTTTGATATGTTGTGTGGTTTCTGAGGAGAAACGCTGTCCTGCAATGACTACGCTTGGACTGGCATGGAGTAAATTTGCATTTAGAGGGAATATGATACTGATTCCTTGCATAACCTTGGGCAAGTCTTGTGATGCCACGGTGCACAAAATAGCTGTGTCAGTGCAGGGAAACTCGACCACCTCCTGCTGCACTAACCGCACCCTGCTTGGAGCTTCTCACTGGTCTTTACTTCCATTCCCTCTTCATAAAATAGAGATAATGTCTTCCATTCCCTTTCTTTGTGTATTTTGACTGTGGTATTTTAAGCTCCCATCTGTATTTGATTTGTACATAAACTCTGTCTTATTTTGCGAAGTTTTAAGTATTTGTCTGTACTTACCATATTAAATGATACAAACATCATTGTTCTACTGAAGGTACAACGTTCAGTAAGAGCTCATGTAGTAATTGAGCTATACTTGTAGAGCAGGTTTATTCTAAATTACAAAGAAAACTGATGATGATGTCTTCTATTCATGTCTATGTTTGTGTCTGAATCAGCGTTTTGTTATGAATCTAAGCAATATTTGTCACAGTTGGTGCACAGCAATTAACTTTTTTAGTGGATCAGGCAATATCCTACATGTTAATAACTGGAAATATTTCAGTTGATGAGAAAATTCTGACTGATGTTGGAATCCAGTATAAATTTTCAAATCAAATACTTCTTTCCGTATTTACACTATTAACTTCATATAAGAATATAATCGTTTTGGTAATGCTTTGATTAGAAAAAGATTAATTAAACCACACTACCAAAGTCTGACAACTGGGAAAAAACTTTAAAATTTGACCCTTGATGGTTGTTTGCTTTTATGTTACATAAATGATATGTGGAAAAATACTATTTCAGTTTTAATAAAATGAGATGTTTTGATTGATGGGAAGTGAAATTTTGGTTATTTGGTTTGGTGTCCTGGTTTGAGGTATTTTGTTTGGGAAGGAGAACAAATGTTGAAATAATGTTTCTGCTATATGGAGATTTCATTTCCTTTCACCTTGATTTTGCTTTTTAGTACATATTTTTTCCCATCTGTCTACAACATACCAATAACGTAAAAAAAGTATTGTAGATTGAAGTGACTGAAGAAAACATATTTAGACACAAGCAATTAATCAGTGCTTAATTTATCCTTTGCTGTTGTAGCATTTGCATTACGCAAGACCACAATTTCCATACATAACTCCTTTAGTACCCAGCATAGTATTTCAAGCATGAATTGACTCCTTTCAAGTTGTTTGTATAAATGAAGTGATTTGGATTGGGTCTGTAACTGTCTACAGGATAGAAATGTCTTATATTAAGGAGTATCTTGTTTCTGTGTCTTCATCAGAATGACAGATATGTGCTGTTTGCCATCTGCAAGGGGGATGTGTAGCTTGCTTTATCCGGTGCCTCTTTGGTTCTGATATGATTCCAGGGGGATCATTACACAGCTTTCACAATAAGAATGGAATAAGAATTCCTGTAAAAATGTACTTTAAAAAAATCACTCATTATAGAGAGTGAGCTGATGAGTACTGAAGGCATCCTTAAAGTCCTTGAGATACCTCATGGGTTGGTTTCAAGCAGACCATTCTAAGTTTTCCATCTGGGCAAAACTTTCAAACATGCCTAGCTGAATAAGGCATCCAAATCTTGCAGTGGGTATTCACTCTGGTTTCAGTGCCACACAGTTAGATCTTGGTTCTCCATGCATATCATATGCAGTTGGGTCTTTCAAGCAGAGCAAATGGAGGGAAATGATGCCAAGCGTGAAACCACAGTGCATAAACACTGTCTTGAGGTAGTCGGCCACCGACAGTGAATGTGGCTCAGGCAGCTGCTCTGAGCACCACGTTCCCATGATTAGTGTAATATCATCCCAGACCTGCTTGTATAGATATATTTGAGCTGCTGTTGTACTGCAACTGCATTTAAACTTGCCCTTGATCACAATCTCACTTCTGTTCATTTGTTCTAAGTACATTTTATTCTGTCCTTATTTGCCTTGCCAGATTTGCTGAGATGTGTGTGTTGACTTCAGACAAATAGCTCCTAGAGAAATGCTATCACTTAAAGTAATCCTTGTTGCATGGCAGGTTCCATGGTTGGTAGAATGTGGGGTGTTTTCTCAGGAATGTGAGTTTGTGGTGAGAGATCCCAGTGTCCCAGGATAGCTGGCAACTATCTACAAGAGTGGTGCCAAGCGACTCAGAAAAGAGTTTTGCACAAAAGCTGGCCCAGTGATTTGTTGTTTCATCCCAAAGCAGGCACCTCAAAGTTTACACTTTAAGTCAAGTGAGCTTTTTTAGAAGGAAGTAAAAGAAAAGGAGATGAAAAGTAGAAAAGTGCTGAAGCGTAGCACTCAATGAGTTCTTTAAAAATAATGTGTAAAGGATTAAATACATTTAAATACTGTTTGAGTTCTTACAGTGTTCTTGCTCCTTGCATGGGCTGTCTCTGGTTCTTTGTCTAAAATAACTCCATGAAAGCATCAGTGACAAAGTTTTTAACTGCAATCCTAACCTGGTTGATTTTCTCCCCAGCCTGGAAAATCCAGTTTCCACCTTCCTTCAGGCCTTCCCTATGATCACAAGTGTAATGCGGGATCAAAGTCATGCCCTCCCAATGGTTTATGTCGTGTTACCTTTACGGGGTTATGGAGTATATATAGGTCATGGTCCTATTTTGCTGTGATGTACAGGAGAGACAGACAGTCTTTGAACTTTGCCAGGAGACAATTTTGGTGTTATTCTGATGTTATTCTGTTATTCTGTGGTGTTCCTATATCTTACTTTTTTCTTTTTTTTTTTCTTTACTTTTTTTTTTTTTTTTTTTTTTTTGACTCAGCAGTGTGACAAGGAGAACTTCTGTATGCATTTTTGAAAATGTAATTGGTAAATATTGACTACAAAACACTGGATTTAGTCACTAGCAAGGTGGTTGCATATTTCTGTACACAAAAGCTGTCACAGACTTTAGGTGACAATTGCTATTGAGAATGAGATGATGTGGCATTTTTAAAACAAACAAACAAAAAAATACTTCATCTCCAAGATGCAGTACATAAGGACCATGTCTTTCTAACCGTGCTGTCTGAAGTCTTCTGTTGTAATGACAAACAATCATAATTATTAGCAAACTGACCCAGATAGACCCAAGGATGATTTTGTTGCAAAGGACGTTTTTGTTCCCTTTTCACTTGCGCTGCCCCAGCATTGCACAGCAGAGACTTGTGGAGCTGTGAGTAGGGTGGTGTGATCCTATAAATGACCCTAATTATCACTTTCATAAGTGACTCTGCATTTTCTAACCAAATGACTAATGAAGCAAAAGACATCGAACAAGATTTTTAATTATAACAAATGGAATCTGTGCTCTCCAATCAGATTGTTGCATAGGTGGCTATTATTCATTGCCAAAAGTTAAAGCAATTAAAATCCAACCAGTCATTGGGCAGGTAATATCGAAAAATTATTTCATTTGAGGGTTTGGATTTTTATTTTTTTTTTTAATTACAGTCTCTAGTGGAAGCTCACAATAAATTGATCTTTCAAATTTGACTAAAGGTGAAGTATTAATACTTGTGCCAAAACAGCTGCTACAGGCATTACTGTTACAGACTTGAAAGCTTGAACACATATAATATTGGGTCCCTGTTTTGTGAGAATTGCTGCAGCCTTACTGTAGTAGGGAGCAGAAGGTAACTTAAGGTTTTCTATTCTATTTCTTTTTTTTTCTTCTTAGCATGTCTTTATTTATCTGCATTTTTCTATTTCTCTCTGAGCTGACTTGACTACGTTCTTTCTCCTTTTCTTTTCACATATATCAAAGCTGACTGCTTGCCTGTCAGAGACAAATGTGGTGGGGCTGTCTATTTTGGCTCTTTTGGAGATTGGAAACTAGTGTGTTTTGGAGCAACACTGAGACTAGGTGTGTTGCCTCAGTTTGGTACGCAGCTTGTTGCTGATGCAGTATGAGCCTGTTTTGAAGAATAAGGCATTCTGCTCCTTTGTAATATACTTGTGCTAGAGATTTGCACTGATGCTGCTGCTTTGGTGCAAAAAAATCTCAATTTCAGCAAATTCTAATTGACCTCATTGTATCTGTGTTTACCCATTTGTAAAGTGGGCGATTTAATATTTGTTGGTCACATGGGAGTTTTGTAAGGCTTGCTGAAGAGTTGCTTTTAAAGCATTTGGAGATCCTTGGATGGCAGGAAATATAGAAAAGCACTGATTTTACTGCCCTTGTTTTCCATATTAAGTCCAGCTCAGCATTTATGATGAAATGTCAGCACTCTGCTCCTGTACAGAAGCAGGTTTGCTCACTGCTTTTATTGAGAAGTGGTATTTGTATTCCCATGCATGCACACACAATGCTTTTAGAAATTAGAGTAAAGCCACCTAATTCTAAATAGATTTAACTCACAGCAGGGCACGCTGTGACGGTGCTTCTACATTCAGGCTGAATGTTGCTAGAATTCCTCAGCAGGCTTTGGTTATGGAAGCAAGGAAGAAAACCAAGTCTAGTTTGACTGCTCTTCCCTTCAGGCCTGGTGGTTTGGAATCCGAGAATCAACTAGTTACTTAAGTGAGTTTTGAGTGGCATCATCATCCTTCTTAAACAATAAAAGTTGCTGCTTAGTTGGAGGCTTTCCAATAGCTTGATGAGATTTGAGTTCCTGGTTCTTGGGAAATAGAATAATCCTAGGAGTGGCCTGGAAAATTCCAGCCTGAACGCTGCAGTTTCAGAATTATCTGTGTTTTGTCACTTAAGGGTGGGTGTCAGGAGGATGGGGCCAGTCTTTTTTCAGTGGTGCCCAGTGACAGGACAAGAGGGAACTGGCACAAACTAATCATCCATCTAATCATGAGGAGGAACTTCTTCACTTTGAGGGTGGCAGAGCCCTGGAAGAGGCTGCCCAGAGAGGTGGTGGAGTCTCCATTTCTGGAGACGTTCCAAACTCACCTGGACATGTTCCTGTACAACCTGCTCTTGATGGATCTGTTCTGTCAGGGGGGTTGGTCTAGACTATTTCCAGAGATCCCTTCCAACCCTATGTCGTTCTGTGATTCTGTGTGATTCTGTGATTTCAGTTCAAAGGTATTTCTTTGGATGGGTGTCGTGGTTTCAGCCAAATTTACCAAAACCTGAGTCCCCCTCCTTTGGGTAAAGAGAGGAAAGGAAGGAGTTAAAGAGATTCAAGAGTTTANCTCCTTGAAGGTGGGACCCCTTTACGCTTTTCCGTTTCCGACCCTCCAACGGGCAAAACAACGAAAATTATCTGACCTTGGTTCTTCCAGCAATAAGTCTAAACAAGGGCCTCTCTGCATACCATCCCTTGGTATAATCAGGTCTTATCACTGTGAGACGGAGCATTTCTGAACAATGTGCTGTTAATTTCAGAGTTTAGTTAGTTAGAAGAGGTCTAGCTAAGAAAGCAAAACTGTAAAACAGAAAATTGGTTCATTTTACCTCAAACCAGGACAATGGGCCGGTCGAAGCGGTGGAGAGAGTGGCCCGTGGGGCGGGGCGGGGGAGCTGTCCGTGGTGCTGAAGAGCGGCCCGTTGGTGGGAGAGCTGTCCGCGGTGCTGAGCGCTGCCGCCCAGCCAGGGAAGGCTGAGCATTGTCCTGCTAAGAACGAGGATGGATGAGTGCCTGCCCTCCCCCGGGTTTATAGCCCAGAGATCTCAGTCCTCTTTTCGCCAGTCAGCACGGAAGGATTCCTTTGAAACTAGCAGGGGATTGTAATAGAATCCTGTGTGCAAAAAGCTATACAGAGGCTTGTCCCAGAGGTACCGTGAGAGTGGCATCTTCGTAAACTATGGTCAGAATTAGCCATTCAGGAGATATTCTGAAAGCGCAGGACAAATTTTCACCATTGTGTCTCATATCAATGTGTTACAGATGAGGGGAAACATTTATAGAAGACTACCTGCCCCTTCTTATTTCTTTTTGGACACTGTCAGAGCTCATCTACTTGGGGGTTCTCATCTAAATTAAGTAAATATTTGTCAGTTGACTATTGAAGCCACACTAAACTGTCATTCAGAAATTAAGTAGTCTTCATTTCATTTTATTTATTTTACTCATGAAGTGGATTAAGCTAAATTAAATTAAAGCTATTTTAATTCCATATGGGACTGTCCTCTCAGATATTTAATGTGGCATAACTCATCCAACTACAAAGTAAATTTACATGTATCTTCCTGAGAATCTCAGTGTAAATGGGTCCTTTAATTTAAAAAAAAAAAAAAAAAAATCTTTGATTGCTGTTAGACAGCATACTTTGGAAGTGTGTAAAGTTGTAATGCATAAGGGCACCAAGTGTTCACCTGGGGAATTGATGTGGAACAGCAAATGGACTATAAATTCATATCTTAGATTACCTTACCCTCTTTAGAGACAAACCAGGTTCTGTTGAAGTCTATAAGCATTTTCCTGTAGAATTTATGACCCTAGATTCTGCTTAGAAACACGATAATCATGGATTCATAAAGTGAAGTTGGAATCTGAGACCTGATTCAGCAGGGAACACTATGCACATGATTAGCTTTAAATATAGAGGTAGTTTGATGGACTGGTTAAGAATTGTGCTGAATCAGAGCCAAAGTACAGTGGCTTTTTATGACATTTATATGGCTTCAGGATACGGATGTTCAATGAAAACTTCGATGACAGTCTTGCTTAATAATTCAGAAGTCTCAATTTTTCTTCAGAATTAATACCAGTCTGGATGATATAATCATTCTGCTCATCTGAGTCCTGTCAGTAGGAGGACTTGTTGGCAGGAAGTAGGTTACTGTTTTCAGTTTTATTACAGGCAGCAGGAGCGTTGGGCTGCAACCCCTTTTTTTTAATTAAAGTTGTTTGTCATTTATTAAGGCTATTTTTAAACTATTTTTTAGTTTCCTGGGAAAACAGTGGTGTCCTTTCCAGCAATTTTAATTTAGTTACATTTATATATGTGGAGCTTCTACTACAGGAAGTCTCTTTTCATCATTAGGAGGTGAAAAACATTAATAGCAACAAGTAATGCAAGGCTGTTGATTTACTTTATTGCAGTCATAGATTAATATACTGGAGAGATAATGATACAAAGGGAATCATTGGGGAAGTCTATGGGAAATCATGCAGTACTTTATAATTGCTGTGAAACTGAGACATTTTTGCCCCATAAAGAAATTCTCCACTACTAATCCTCTTTTTGAAAACTAAAAATAACATTTTTAATTAAAAGGAACATGTTTAAAGATGAAAAATAGCGGAATGAATAATTGTGAGAACTTGCCTAGATAGTTGAAAATTTCTAATATGAATGACTGTTTCTCATCAGTTCATTGGAATAGCACAGAAAACATCTGGTTTAAGCCCCTAGCCTTCCTGCAAAATACTGCAAAGCAGAAAGAGCAATATTTTTTTAAAGTCCATAGTTACCTGATATATGAGTGATCCTTCAGTCAAGCTTTAGGAAGCATGAAGTATGCTTCAAGAAGGAACATTTTTGTTTAATGTATACATATTATTTGGTGCTCATATATACATTCTTTTTTCCAAATGTGTGGACTGAGGTTAAAGATACATTTGAATATGGTGAAAAACCTTCTATAGCCTAGAGTTAAATACCTAAAATAAGCTTATTTTAGTATCTCAGCAAACGTGGGGAAAAGACAAATCACAAAATAAGTGTATTTTCCTAAGAAAGGAATAAAATTATTTCTATGAAACAAATTATCTCTTGATTGTAATTGCAAACTTAGAATGGGTTTCTACACAGAAGTCTAAAGGAAATTTTAGAAAGGAGATATGCATTCTGTAAAAAATAATTAAAAAAAATATTCCACAAGGAACAGTTTCCTTACTGAAAAGTTAAATATGCAAATGAAACAGTTTGGCCCCAACCAGACAATTTTCTCCATCTGAAGCCCAGGTGAAAGCCAAGGCTTTAAATCTGTAAATGCTGAAGTGCATGAGCAACTTGCACCTGTGTTTCATGCTTGGAAGTCACCAGAGAGCACATCATGTGCAGAGATGCTCATGCAGGTGGGTGTTTGCAGGCCACCAGAGCAGGTCTTACGCAGTGGTGATGCAACGAGGGTTTGGAGCTGCACTAATCCATCTGTCCTCCTGTTCCAGCTTTAGGGATTGTGGCTCTGCCACAACTGCTTGTGTTCAAGCTCTTACCCCAAAGCCTGTATCAAATGATTTTCCATTGCTTGTATCTCTGTGAAAGAGGAGCTAAAATGACTTCACTTATGAATGTCAAAAGGCAGGAACCAATACAGTAGACAGGGAGGTAAGACAGGACCTCAAGGTGGGGCAGAGGCAAATTTGGGATAAATGTAGCTCCATGCCTCTAAATCTTACTTAAGACCCTGTGTTATGTAAGGTCCATCCTACTCTACAACCTATTCCAATATTTCATTGTTAAGTCAATTGATGTAACGTTCATGTCCTTCCTATAAAGAGAAATTCTACCATGGGAACTATTACAGCTTTTTTCCTTTAACTACTTTATTCTGTGTTTTAGTACAGGACTATTTTAAATTAATTATCCTCTCATTTGTAGTTGAGGCACTCAGTGGCTGTAAGTGATAACATCTCCACAGTGCAGTTAATGTTATGCTTCTTTGTGTATATAAATACTTCACAAATGCATTTTTCTCTGATGTAAATTGAAATCTAATAGGCTAAACAGGATCATTTCTGTATAGTGCTTAGCAATGCATTCCAGGTGCTTGAAAGCAATTTTAAAGAGGGTGAAAAAATTTCCACAAATCATCCGTATTTTAGAACTTCTGTCAGTTTCTCCAGTAGATCTAATATTCAGTTAATAGGAAGCATCAAAATGTTTTTGAGTATGAATTTAGCTATTTGGGGGCAAAGACAGTGAAGTAATTTGGATTTTCTGGATTTTTATTGAGCTTTTTAATGCATGTTACTGGGATTCAAAAGAGCTGCATGATAAATGAATACTGGAGAGTAAGCTTCATATTTGTGCTGCTAATACATTGTTTTATTAATCCATCTGCAAAGAAAACAAAAAGGCATGATTACTACATGGGTGTTTGCTCTTTTAGATAAAGCTCTAAACTTTTAAAGCACTCTCTGAGACATTTTTATGCATGTCTTGATTGTTATCCCTCCATCATTTATGCTATAATGCATTACTGGAAGATCTGGAGTAAATTAAATTTCCTTAGCAGCTGCAGTATTTTCCTTTTGGCACGGAGTGGTTATGTTTGGCTGTGTTTAGAATGAGAATAGAAAAAGCTTTTCACAAGGCTTCTCAGGTCTGTGGTGGTGTGGAAAGAACTGAAGCAGGAACTTGTCATGGTAGAGACCCTGTGAGATGGGGAATGAGGCTTTCTGCTGCAGCAGCAGAGCTCCTGTCCTCCAGTGACATTGCAACAACTCTGAAGGAAGTAACTTCTTTTTGCCAGTACTCAGAATCTAAACGATACTAGTACTGGAGGCAAGATCACTGAAGCTCCCAACAGTGAGAGAACAATCTGGGATGTTTTTTGTTGAGTTGACATCCAGGGTGATGTAGTTAAAAGACAGCAAAAACCTTGATCAGCAGTTCAGCGTTGCAGATGTGATTGCCAGAAGTGTCAGGCTTAGCAGCGCTCTCGTTGAAGTCAGCGGACATTTTCTCAGTGACACTATAGGTATGGGGAAATTGTATGTTTTAAGTAAGTGGTTTGCAAATGCATGTCCCATGGGTGCACTTCAAAGATTCTCAGTGTAAGAGGCTCTCATCATTTTGGCCTTCTCATAATTTCTTTTGATATTACCATGCTAATGCTGGCTGCTGTGATATGTGGGGTAGGTGTACCTCAGTATTCCTACTGAGTCTGTTCTGTTGCTAGTAAGCATTTATAAGTCCCCAGTATGACTGAACCTCCAGGAGTGGCTTTGCACCAAGAATGTTGCTTCCTGTGGCCTTCATGTACCTTAGAAACCCCTTAGAAAACAGAGGAAAAGATAAACGCAGCATGGTAACAACAACAACTCAGCAAGCTTCAGCCTTCCCTAAATGCAAATCAGTGAAAACTTAGACTAATTAAATTTTGCAGTTAATGACAGGCTATACAAGCCTGATTTAGCAGATCCTCTAATGAAATAATTGGGATTTGGAAAGGAGAAGCACGCTGCCCTCTGAGGTTATTAAATCATAGCATCACCCTCACCTAAGATTATGGAGCTGCTACTGTGAGTGGGAGGCCAGGGCATTCGATAGCCAACCTAGGTTTCCTAGGGCAAATCAGAGCTAAAAGAAGGAGCAGAAGGGAAGCACTGTCTTTCTTCCCCTAGTTGTTGCCCGCTTACTCAGACTGAGAGAAGAGAAGTTCTCCCAAGGAAGAAAAAGCAGAGCTTGGGTCCCTTCCAGTATGTTATGCAAAAAAAAGATCCTTTTTTTTTTTTGCATCTAATCAGAGGGCTAATAACAAATGTAATTCCATTTGCATTTTTGAGCTTTGAACATTATTTGCGTGCTGTCCAGAGAAAGATGCTTTTGATTTTATTTTATTTCACCGTAACAGAATTTGGTGTGATTTATCAGAGATCTGCAACCGGTGCCATTTTTTAGCACTGTACTTCAAAGTTTGCTTCCAAAGAAGCTAAACGTGAGGGAAGAACTAGTGGCAGTTTTTTTGCATGTGAGAAAGAGTCCAATGCACACATAAGCAAAGGCCTTGAACTTTGGTCTGATGTCAGAGTTGACACCAGTATCTGTGAGCTGTGAAACAGCTATGACATGGAAAAGCATTTTAGGGATTAACATGCAAATAAGGGCACAAGTCTTGTGATTTGTTTCCAAATCCCCACATTCAGGTCTCCTATAATAGCATCCTCTCTCTCTCTCTTTTTTTTTTTTTTTGAAAATGGAGCAGAGTTTGCCCACAGGATAGGTTTATAAGATCACTGCAGAAGGTTATTCACTGCTGTTAGGTCGGATCACTCTGATGTGCTGATTTGACTTCAATGCTAGGATCCAAATTCTTTCCCAGCACAGCTTAAATTTCGCAGCAAAGCGATGTCAGAGCTCTGTGGAGTGAAGTGTAAAGTCTGGGCAAAACAAGCTAAACAAGCTAGGTGGTTTTGTTAGAGCGAGCTGCGTTTGTTAGCTGTATGTAGTTAGAAAACCAAAAGCAAACAACTCTCCCCCTCCCTGCGGCCCCTCAAACTTAATTATTTAATTTGCTTCTAAGCAAAGAAACCTTCTTCTTATGATGTGGTAGACCACATCATGTGATCCCTTCATGAATCTGCACTGACAGCCTCAAAAGTTTCTTTTCTGCTGAGTTGCCATAATCTGCACCTGGGAGGAGATAGGCACGTGCCGTGATACTCCATTTCTTGACTAGTGCTAAGCATCCCCAAAGGGTCAAAGTGAGTATTTGTTCATATTGGCAGTCATTCACTAGGTTGATGATGGTTTGTAGAGCATCTAGCACAGTAGGGCACAGACCTAAGTGAGGCCCTCTGATGTCCCAACCCAGCAGTGACTTGCCATAACATTCTCCCTGCCTCCCTGCTGCCATATCTTCTGAACAAGAAAGAAGATGCCATGCTGAAGTGTACATTCACAGTGGTTCAGAAATACACTTCGTTTTCAAAGAGTAACAAGTGAAAGAACAAAACATTGAGGATAAAGCAGGTATTTCAGCATTACTCAGCATTACAAGTTTTTACCATGCTTTTTAAATTCAAAACTAGCTTTGATGGAAAGGAAATTAAGTTGGTGTAAATTTACGTGCTGGCAATTTTTATTTGAGTGAAAGTTTTTACAGCAAAGAGGAGTAGGAATAAGGAGAGGCAGTCAAAGATGCTTAAGGATGAAGATTGGGAAAGAGTTCCTTGCAAATGGAGAATTAATTTGTCCTTGTCTTGATTTATCCCAGGAACCACGTACTGCTTCTGGTAAAACAAAAGGAAACATAGGTCTAGTTGTTGTCTGGGAAAACATGTGGGACTGGATGGTTTAATTAAATTGTGCATACTCCCCAAACCATATTCCCCATGAATCTTAATTGCCTTATGGCTGCCCACAAGAATTCCTAAGTCTGTTTCCTGCAGTCTGTCCTTGGAATTATGGATAAAGGTCTTGAGTCCATCTAGACTCAGCTACAAGTCCTTACTCATCTCCACTGCTTGTTCTTGAGAGATTGGGGTGTTCTCCAGCATGTTGGCAGAAGATATGCTCAGCCACACAGCAAGAGGTGCCAGGGACTGCAGAGTCCTGAGGAGATGCCTAGTGTCTTGGACACTGCTGGGAGAACTCTTGTTTTGAGCTCAGTAAGATTCTCTTTACCAGTGAGTCTGACTGAACAGCTGAATCAAAGATGTTGTGAAATGTGGGACATGATATAATCATTGTCTTTAATTATGAATTACCATGTATGACTTCTGTGTCAGTGAGGCCTGAGTTACAAACCAGGACTCCCATGGTGCTCAGAGCAGAATAAAAGAAACCCTCCTAATATAAGATTTGCAATCCAACTGGTAGCAAAAACTAGTCTCCAAAATGACTATGGTGTCAGAAAAAGAATTCACAAGGAAATGGGGAATCATCACTCTGAAGGCAGATGAGTGCTGAGAAAATTCAGGTCTAACAAGAAATCCACAAATAGCCACCTGGGTGTAAATTATTTTTTAAAAGTATCTTTTGCTAATACAGTGATTAATTAAATATTCCCTGATTTGTTGAAAATACATTTTTTTTCTTTTAAAAAGTTCTTTTCCAAAGTTAAAATTTATCAAAAATCTTGCAAGTTTAAAAAATAACCAGGTCCTTGCAATTATTATCAAAATTAGTAATAATTCCTTATTTCCAGCATGTCAGTATCTAGATTTATTTTCATAAATGGAAAATGTTGAGAATGACTTTCTTTTAAAAAAAAAAAGTTTAAATATTGATTGCTAAGTGTGTAACTAGAGATACATACTTGTGAATGTATATGTGTATTTTTTGAGTCCATTACTGAGATCTCAAAATGAAGCCATTTTAGTATTTCAAAAACAGCTTTTCATTTCTCAGCCAACTGATGAGATTAATTCAAGTCTAATGTACGTACAGTGCTAAAGAAATACATAATTACCACAGCATTAATGTCTAATTTTCAGTGTTTTCAAGTGACAGTTGAATTTTTTTTTCAGTACAATCTGTTTTATAAGGTTTGGCCTCCTGCTGGGGAGTAGAGTGCTGTATAGCTGAAGATAGATGTCAAAGCAAAGTGCTTTCTTTTTCTTCCTCTTCCTTCCTGATAAGGTATAAAGCAGCCTTAAGGGTCTAGCCTCCACTGGGAAATCTAAAAGTGTCCCACTCGTTCATCTACAAATGATGAACTATTACCTGGCACTAGTGTTTTAATCCCCAATCCAGAAGTAACCCTGCTGAGAGCGGGTCTAATCGACACAGCAGTAATGGCCCAGAGGTGATGGAATTTCTCAGATGCAGTTGAACCTAAAGGTTAAGTGCTGTTCTCTCATTGTGGTTTTTAGGACTATCAGAGTTTTAGTTCTTCTTTCTGTGGGTTCAAGGGCTTTGTTTATAGTTTAGGTATTATTTATTCAATGCTGTAGTCTAGGTCCTCTAAAGATGCTTGCAGTCATTCCAGCATACTACATTCCAGCAAACTAGCTCTAGCTTTGAAGATGTCTTTGCTAGCTGGGAAGTGTCAATATTATTGTTCCATATTATTGTTCCACAACTTACTGAAATTATAGATTGATGTGGTATAACTTGTAAAGGAGTTTGTTGCAAAGGAGACACCTAGAGCAAAATACTCAATTCTAAAGCCGTGAGGGACTAATTTGTCGGGACCAATCCTGGCATACCCTAGCTGTGGTGGCAATGCTGAGAGTTGGCAATGAAGATGAAAACACGATGCTTCTTTACAAAGAGGAATTACTGCAGAGATGCTACAGGGCAGATACAAAGCTTACTCTCTATTCTGCAGTAGTGCTCTTTGTGGACAGTCCTATTCCACAACCCAAATGTCATTGTGTCGTTCTTAGAAATTAGTGCCATGGTCCTCTTGACCTATTAAGGCAGGGTGTTCCGATCTGGTAAGGGAGGCTGGGACAGATTTCATAGAATCTTAAGACTGGTTTAGGTTGGAAGGGACCTTAAAGATCATCTAGTTCCAACTCCCCTGGCGTTTGAGTGAACAAAAACTGGCAAATTCATAAGGATATAGAGAGGGTATATTGGAAGCAGGACAATTTTCTGGTTCAGGCTAGCATTAGTGAGCTAAACTTAGGGGACAAAAAAAACAAAGGACTAAACAAGGACAATAAAAGTGAGTAAGACATAGGAATTTTTTACTACTTTCCTCTTTTGATGTATGCACTTGGTTCCTTTTGGGGGTCTGATGAAATAGTGCTTTGTGCTGAAGTCCTAGAGTCATTTTAATCAACTGGCTGCTCAGATATCCCTTGAGTGAAAGAGCTTAGAGATGTCAAATGCAGTTACTCTTGTTGTGTTAAGAGTGCTGGAAGATGGAGGAGCACAGAGAGACAGTGGCTGATCCAAACGTGGTTGACGCAGGTTGTTCTGCTCGGAGTGTGGTGCAAAAATCCCAGCCTGTCATCTCAAATATAAATTAGAGAAAGGTTCCTGGGGCTCTCTGGCACAGGTCTCCTGGGAGCATGACACTACACTGTCTTTGTCTAATAAAAGCCTGTTCCCAGTAGGGTGAGTGACAACTTATTTCCATATTTTTTTATAAAGTAGACTACTCAAACCTGGTACCCTTGTTCATTAAAAGCTGCAGAATTTAGAGGAGAAACATAAATCGGGATTTTCTTTTTACATCAGAAGTGACTAAAAGGTCATCAGATTCCCCTTTGTGATTTCAGCAATTCAGATGTCTTTTTGAACTTTGGTCCTTTTTAAGAGGAGCTCCTCGGTTCTTACAGTATGCTGATTGCATATTAGAAACAACTTTAAAATGTGCTGTGGGCAAAAGGTTGCCAGACTACCAATTTATGAAAATCATTTAAATCATTCCTGTGAGGAATTCAGTGTAGATTTCAATAAATTAATTTCTTTTAACTAGATACAATTAATTTTAGCCCATTTAGTAAAACAGAAAATATAATTTCTGGAAAGCATTTAACTTCTGTGATATTTCTTGTCCACGCAGAATAAAACTGCTTTCCAAAGGAGAATAAGGAACTTCTTTCCAGTTATTCAACAGGGAGATTAAGTCACTAAACAGAGAAGTGACCTGAGCAAGACACATACCAACAAGTCATCTGCAGCGTGAATGTCCTTTGTGTTAGTTATTCTGGATTTACTTTATAGTGGAGACAACTGGCACGTTTAGAGTACAATTCCTCTCATGTATTTTAGATATCTATGTTTGGAAGATAGGAATCCTGCCTCACAGGTGGTTTGCTGTCAAAGAAGCTGAGGATGGCCAGCTCAGAAGTCTACAGTATCTACATTTGATCAGATAATTCCCATCCTTAATAAGTATTTCATTCTCTGGAGTGATTTGTTGCAATGTCTTATTTTTCCTCTATGGGTAGCGAGCACTTAGCCAAGACCCATTGAAATCCTGTGTAGAGGAAGGCTGAAAGTAAAATGTGGTAAGTAGGTGTCTGCCAAGTATCTCTAGGTTGGGAAATGGTCCCTTTGTCTCTTTGTGATCCTCCACTTTACGAGACCTGGATACAGCTGATCACTACATGAACCTCAAGGTGTCCCTTCACCAGGAGATCCATTACCAGGAGTATTAGACAATAGCTAGTTTATAGATTATAATTTTCATGTGTAGTCATCACTTACCGTTTTCATACTCTTAGGAGGTTCCCACTCCCTGCAGAAGAACCTTACCATCTTTGTTCCAGACCTCTGCTTGAAGTTTTGGTTTGGGGTTTGGTACAACACAGGGAATGGTGGGAGGAATAGAGGGGGTGACAGTGACCAACTAAAGTGACCAGCTGCATTCTTCATTTGTGGCACACCCAAGTGCTTTCCTGCCCTGTCACTGCTTCTCCCTTCCATCCCACATGGAAAGATTCCAAATCCTGCGGAGCAGTTTGAATGGCTGCACGCTCAGCATGGAGGTTTGCAGTCCAAGTCAGTCTAAAGCTACTGTCTCCCATGCTCTGCTTCTCTGCTCCTACAGCTGCATGGTGCTTTGCCTTCCCTTGCTCAGCAGTAGTGCTCATGTCCAGTGAGATCAGCTCACTGATCCAACTGAAACGGAATCTTACTTTCTTTTGCTGGGTCTGGCTGGTTGAACGAGCTGATCTGATTCACTGAGCCACAGCGTGACATCTAGGCCAACAAGGAGCACGCAGCAAAGAGGCTGGAGAAAGAACCTCTCCATTCAGTCTTGGTGTGGTGTCAGATGAGCTTAAATGTGGCTTAACGAAGGGAGAGAGGAACCTTCTGGGTTTAAAGATGATATTTTGCTTTAGCTTTTTTTTGAGGGTTTTAAACTATACTTTTACTTGATTAATGAGCGACTAATTGTGCTTGCAAGCACAATTAGCGGTGATACTATAAAGCAGATAGTCAGAGTTCACGGTAGCCCATGCTGTATGTATGGTGAGGAACAGTGCAGCATGGCAACAGCCTGGATAGCTGTGTGTGCACTATGTATGTATACGTCTCAATTTCCTGCCTTAGTGCCTTCTAATAAAGGGTGTTCAACAGCGGAAGTAAAAATAAGCAGGAGCTGCCAAAATTAGCAAGCAGTGTGGCTACCTTGGAACCAAGGGGAATGCTGACACATGCATCAGTGGTTAATTGGTCACTGTAGCAATGCAATGTAATAATCAATGCTGCAGGAACTTTCATTTTCTGCAAATTAAAAGCAATATAGAAAAGATTAATTATACTTCTGTTGCTACATAGGTCTTAATTTCAGAATAAATATTATTTCAGAATAAAAATGATTTTATTCCATCTTGGAGTGCACGCACTGGAACAATATTAATTTATCTGTAGCCATATTTTTTTTTTCTGCTTTGTAACCACAGCAGTTAATTTCCCCATGTAGCTGAATACTGAAATGGGTTGGCTTTGAAGCCCAAATGCAGCTGTAGTTGAGATGTGATACAGTGTGAAAATTGATCTGTATGTCACATCTTGCAATATAGAGGACACAGGTACCTGTTAGTACCTTTAAAGTCCCACTCCTTGGCCTCAGGCATGATGGAGTAATCACTTCAAAAATTATCCAGAGTAGAGGGCCATCTCAAACAATTTTCTGGATATCAGTTCCTGTGTAGGTGTTCCTGCTAAGCAAGTACTTCATTTAAGCTTCGTGCTGATTAAGGAGGTCTTTCTAAATAGAAGGAATGGTTGTTCATTTTTTTCCTACTAGATTTAACAGATATTTTGTCTCTGGGGAAGAACTTTATTATTATCAGTTCCATTTGTTAGCAAGTAATAAAGTTGCATTTATTACCAAGTAACCAAGGAGAGAGCCCTGGTATCTTAGACATTATAGATGCAGAAAATTGAGCAGCTCTTACCCTAAAAGCATGCAGTTTGTGTGAGACATTTCTGGGGAATAGGTCAGGATTCCACATTTTAGGCTTGATACAAGCATTAAGACAATCTTATGCGCACAGAGCAGGGCAGTGCACTTTTGTAATATCTTCTGGGACATTTTACAGTCATTCTGCTTGTTCATCTGGGACTTGGCTAAAAGCAAAGCAATGGAGCTGGTGCGAAGTGAAGCCTGGGGGCAGAAAATGAGAGGGAGAGGATGTAGCATATTGAGGATGTGCGTAGTGGAGGAAGTCCAAGCAGCATTGCAGGTGTTTCTGTGAACAGTTACAGGCTTCTCATGTATTTGCTTCCAGCATTGTTTCTATTTTATGGGGTATCTGGGAGACTCTCTGCAGCTTTTCTGGGTGCCCCCTGCCGGAGAGGAGATGCTGGGAGGACTGCACAGAGGGTAAACCATCCTCTGCTCAGTTTTGGGATCAGAGAAGGGAGAAGTTATCCTCACTGGACATCACATTATTGTCCCTGTCTTTCTCTGATTTACCTTCCCGTTTGATAATAATAGAAAAATTTCCATTAGCGTTGATGCTGGCTCACTGGTAAAAGAGGGTTTTGCTTCTTGTTTACCAGAGCACTAGTTGTATCATTTCAGCTTGCACTAGTTGTTGCAGAGATTTTATAGAATATAAAGATGTTGATAATGTTGACAATGTTAGTTTTATGTAGTTTCCTGGGTAGCATCCTCTTTATAGGGATAGCAGACAGAAGGAAATTGGAAAACAGACCTATAGGTGTTTAGTGAAATCAAGGCAATCACTGAGGTGTCCTAATCAAAAATTATGGCATTCTTCTTTTTTATTTTTAAATTCAGACTGACATGATACCTTCTGCAGTCCTCCTGATAACACGTGCCACAAAACATGTAGCAGGATCAGAGCTGATTCCAGGGTAAGATTGCAAAGCATGAAATACTAAAGCTGAATCCCAGTTCTGACAGCTATTCCCAGTGACCTGGAGGATAATTTCTGGCCTGCCACATTTGCTTCATTCTAGGGCAGCGTGTGATTCCCAACAGTTGCACAGTGCCCTGGACCCCTGCATGGATCATAGCACTCACTGCTGTGAGCTCTAAATAATATGTTCATGTACTATAAGAAAGGGGTTTTAAGTGTGACATTTAGTCACCAGCCCTGAAAATGCTGGTTGGTTGGTCCACCCCAATTTAAATCATCACTTTAGATAAAAAACAAGACATCATCATTAACCTCTATATCCCTGTTCCCATGCAATGGCAGAGGAATAAAAATGGAGGTTATTAGGCAGGTCTGTGGCAGTGGTATTTATTGCCTCAGGACTTCACATCAATGCAGATAATAAAACGCATATTGATATTGGCCCACATACAGCCATGCATAAGAAAACTATTTTCTGGGAGAAGGGGCAGTTTCTCTTCTTTTCTAAAAAATGTCAATGAAATCGGTGAGACCTCGTAAGTATGACTGTGGTAAAAATTATTAATACTAACAATTAAGGCGTTATTTAATATAGCTGGTATTCTCTGGCAGCTTAAATGCAAAGTATTTTCACACCAGTGACTGTCAGCACAAAGGATCAGTCTTGTTTGGTGATACTGTTTCAAAATGATGGATCCCTTAGCAATAAATAAAACTGTAAATATCACCTTAAATCTTTGAAACGTAAGACAAACCTTAACTGATGTGAGAGTTCATTCTCCCTGCCTATTGCAACCCAGGGAACAAGTTGATAACACAACTACTTACGTGTCACCTCACTGTTAAAAGCAGCTTCTGATAGGCATCTAGCAGAAGCCTATTTTGTTCTCTGGAGTATGCAATGCAGAAGAGATGTTCACTGTTAACTCTGTACAGGTGCTTTTCTGAAGTGTGTTGGTCTGGGGTTGGATTTCAGCATTTCTATATGAGAACGAGTATCTGAAAAAAAAAAAGTGGTCTCATATTTAGTCTTTTAACAAAATGGATCTCTGAGTGATAAACCTCTTTGCTATTATGAAAGATATCCTTTAGAAGAATACATTGAGAAAGAAGCAAATATATGATTATCACAGTTTTATGCCCCTATGCTAAAATCTCTTGTTAAACTATATCATTTCTTTAGGCAAATTCAGGGAAAATATACATGTAAATTTGTTAATTATGGAAATTTGTGATTTGGATACACATTAGGTGGTAGTTGCAAGGGACTGTAACTGAATATGTGAAGTACTTTTACATCTATATTTTACTCTGAGAGCATGCTTAAATAAAGTCTGCACTGAAGAGGCTGCACAAAGACTTATTCTTCATTTTTATTGGTAAGTTTTTTAATTAATACCTATCTGCCAAATTATGATTGTCTAAATTGAGCCAAAGAAAAAGCAGTTGTGACTCTTGACTCCATGAATTTTCTTAGGCGAGCTGAGCTGGGGAAAGGAGCTATCTACTTACCCCCAAATTAGAACTTTTATAAAGAACTATTCATTTCTCTGCTTCCTGATGTAAGCAGATCATCAGCTATAGCCAACAGGGTAAAATTGTGCAGAGGTTCCTGTAGTAAAGTGCAATGCTCATTAGCGCACAGACACACTTTTTTGGGTATAACACATGCCTAGGGTATAACAACAAAAATGTTCTGAGCTTGTAGAACTCAACAGTCCTACACTTAAGCTGTACCTTTGAGTTACATGTGCTGAATGGAATAATTAGGTAAGTAGTCAAGAGCTGAAACATTACTGGTGGATAATAATCCACTTTCTGGTAATGGTTGACCCCTGTAAAGAGTCAGCATGAGTTGCATTGATTAACAAGATGAGAGACTGCAGCTTGATAGGAACAATCCACTTATTTGTGTAAAACAATAGACTTACTGTAAATCGCATGGACTAACAAACGAGACAGCAGGAATAAATTGATGCTTGGGTATTTTGAGATCTCTTGATGGAAACCCCTCTATAGCAAGCGCAGCAAGCTACACATTTTTACTTTTAACTTTCTCTAAGGGAAAGAAAAACAGACTGGTGTGGCAGAGAAAAAGGAATGGATGTTCAAGAAATGGTTGTCCATGGTACATGCTGGTGCTTAAATTGTTAATCTACATAAAAGATCAGGAGTGGTGACACAAGGCATAAATAATGTGCTTGGTAAACAACTGGAAGGAGGTAAGAATAAACTATAGCCAGTAAAATCATATATATGCTTAGTTTATGAGACGTATATCCAGAACATCCTTTGAGTAAGGTCTGAAAAGCTCCCTGCTAGGCTTTAGGGTCCCTCTGTTCTCAGAGGTCTGCAACGAATCTGTTACTCTATATTGTTAACTACTAGCAAAAAACTGCTGGAAAGTTTGGAATGGACTTAAAGCTGTGAGGTTAATTCCTGGAACCCTGTATATCACTCAGCTTTTCCAGGTAGGACTGTGATGACAAACCTGTGTAGATTAAGTTGCAGAGGGGACAAGATCATGACACCTTAATAATCTGTTGCAGAGAGGGAGTTCTTTGGTGTGTGCTAGGAAGCTCATATTTTTAATTATTTCTAGAATGGGAAGAAAGAAAGAAAGGAAGAGCTCTTTGATGGAGTGTTTACAGGCTTGATTTCTTGACTTTCAACATTAAGGACATATCTGAGGCAAAAAATAATTAAATATTGATTATGGAAAAAAATATACACATAACCCAACCTTGTACTGTTTTGTAACTGAGACAAGCCAATTCCAGGATGGAAAAATGTATTATAAAAGCAAAACAACAGCAGCAACTATAAATGAAAGCAAATAAGAATAAAAAATGTCACAGAAAAATCCCCAGCAAAGCAAAATGTTTGCATCCATGACAGGAATTTCCTGCTGATTTTAGGGAAAGAGAGTTGGGAGCAAAGGTGCAATTTGACAAAAGTTGTTACTTAAACTGTCAAGACAGTTCTGATGAGACTGTCAACAATGTGTGGATACCTAATCTCACATGTGATGCCAAGGCCATAAATTTGAGCTAATTTATTCATGGAGAATTAATCGGCCAGTGCCAGATGTGTATGCTGAGAGCTCGTTTACTGATATATGGCCTTAGTACAAAACACAAAACTCTACTCAGTGAAAATATTTTTAAGACATTTTGGCAGTAGATGCCTATGTTCAAACATAACCATAAAAGCATCCTCTTGGTCCTGTTGCGAATGCTAACTATTGATGCTTTGTCAGGGATGCAGAATCCAGCTTCAGTTGGGGTGAGCAGTCTTGATGCTTACCACATCCTACATAAATCTGTCCCTTGTAACTCTGTGGTCCTGTGCACAATAAGCTGCCACAGGCACTCGGCACAACATGACGGCTGAAGGACTTTGACACTATGTGTGATGCTATATAATGGCTTGTATTTTGGGCGGGATGAAATTGTTCAAGTGACAAGCTTATGCAACAGTGGATTTTCAGGTCAGCCAAAAGTTCTGCATAAATTCGCTCTGAATTTGGCCAATCACTTTGAACCCCAGACAGGGCAGAGGAAGATTTATAAGTCAAAATACTCTGCTTTAGCATTTTCCAAATTAAATATTTTTAATTTTCTTCTCAGAACAGTGCTTTGCTTTGTAGTTAGACCACGTGTACTTACTTTCTGTACTTTCTGCAAAGCACAGACGTTATTTGTGTTTAATGAAAACAAAAATAATGTTTTCTTATTTATTTATTTATGGGTATCCAACATACAACGTTTTACCTAAAACTTTCACCTTTGTGGTCTGTACTTCTCTCTAATCAGTCCCTAGCCAAAAAAAAAATAGGGATTCACACAATTCAGATTGTTCCCTTTGAAGTCCGTGGGAAACATTTCAGGGCAACAGCAAAAGAGGGTTAGATCCTATTTGTGTCTGCCTTAGCAAGGTAGAGATTGCCTGTCTTGAGTTCATCAGAACTTCTGGTTCCTTTCAAAGGTGGCTGGGCTAACCTCAGTTTTAGATTTAATTTTACCATCTTAGTAGAAGAGGAAACTGTGATAGCAACAAGCTGCAAATAGGGTTATGAGTTCGTGCTGGTGATTCCTGACACTTGAAAGACTCGGGTATCAGTGGGAAGGTTAAAAGGATGAGCTTCATTCAGAGGGTGATCTTAAGTCATGGTGAAAATTTGTGTCCATTCAATGACTTTTACGGGTAGAGGTGGGAGAAACTTCAGATGGTAAAATGGCTAAAGGTATTTCCTGAACTCCCAAAGCATGATTTTTCTTGTGTGGTTCACATTGTTTAAGTAAAATCTCATGGTTACTTTAAATGTTGAATGACAAACAGATATAAACAAAATGAAAGAACATCACTTCTTTTTCAGGAAGTTGTTGTTATGTTCTCTTTAAAAAAAAATCTTTAGTGTTGGGTCTCTCATCTCTTGTCTTTGGTTGTACTTTTCCTTGTCCATATTCATTTTGTGTGTTCTTGTCTAATCTATAGCGATTTGTGATTTAACATTGTCTTAAGAATCCATAGAGAGTATATGCCTTTTTTATGTTTTGAGGAGATAGTCTTTAATTTGGACATCGGTGCCAGCACCAATCTGTCATAAAAAACACCAGAGCAGTATTGCTTTAATCAATCACGTAGTTTTGCAGAGTGGTGATGTTCTTGATATGATTTACTATATAGAAAAATAATAAAGGGGCCTGATTCTATAGTATTCCTTTGGCCAAAGATCCCGCTATAATCACAATTGGCTCCAGGGTCTAGCCAGGGAGTGCTATTGCCTGTAATGATTTCTGTTGCTTTGCAACAGCTAAATCCTGATTTTATTGCATAGCATTCACCAATATTTCAATCCAACATGTTTATTACTCCAAAGAAAAAGTGAAATCTGATACATGATATGTCTCTCTTAAACTATTTTGTGTCTCTAGGGTGTATGTAAACTAGTCTTGTAATCCTAACCTTCAATAATCGATAATGATCAGTTTAGTACAAATTCTGATACATAGCATCAGTTTATGGAAAACAGAGTAATTTAAATCAACTTTTTATTCCCAAACCAGACAATTAAATTCAAATTTGGGCAAAAATCATCTATGTCCTAATTCTTCCTTTCTATTTTATTATTTTTAGCACACTTCAAGGATTGATTGTATATGTAATAGTAACTGTGTTCGGATGAGTTTTATTCCAGTCCATGAACATCTCCTCCTCCCACCCCTCCAAATGTCTGTTTTGGGAGCAAAGCTAAAGCCTTTTTGGATTTCCCCTCCCCACGTGCATCCCCTATGTAGTATTGATTTGTTGTCCCGTTTAAATACAGCGTTCAATATTCAGGTGTATAAGTGGGACATAAATAAAGCAGTGTACTCTACTGAGCCAAAGGGGCTATTTTCCTGGGAACTGCTGTAATTTACAGTGGACTTGCCACCGGCATAAATATCATTGGTCCATTGTCACAACCACACAGTAAACCACTTCAGGCTCATGGAATTCAGCTGGTCTTGAAGAGCAGAGAGGAGAAATAGAAGAGTGGAGATCTGTTGCCGCTCACACAGGGATGAGGGTTTGAGGCAGCCATGCCTTGGCATGGCCGTGACTGGATCATATACCTAGGGAAAGGAGGATGGTTTCCTGGAACGGGGGAAACGTTGATTTTTATTTTGGTGATTGATTGGACCCTGGGGAATGCAGTGGGAGGCTGATGAGAAGACCTTGGGGCAGGGTGGCAAGATCCATTGAGACCTTTAGCTGGAAAAGGGGCCTGGAACAGGGTGAGCCTTAACTTTGCTGGGAAGGGGGATTTTCCTTCCCTCTCCCACTGGCTTTGCCACAACATCAGTGATGATTTCAGCTGAGTGCAAAGGAGACTATCACCTCCTCCTCCTCAACCTCCACTCCTCTAGCTGGAAGGTGTCCCTGCCCTTGCACCCTGGCCATGAGCCTTCCAGGGCAGGGTGCGCAGAACTTCCCAACACTTTGCCCGCCCAGGAGTAACACTTCCCAAGGTTTTGTTGGAGGGAGAAGGTTTTCTGGCTCCATCTCAGTGCCCGAGGCATCCAGGGCTGCTGAGCTCGGCTGGGAGGAGGCACCTCAGAGAAGGTGAGGGGGGACAAGGGTGAGTTATGCTAACTAGAGCTGCTTTTAGATACAGCCTCTGTCAAATGGAGAGAGAAATTAATCTCCATGATGCAGTTTCACTGTTTCAGTGACCCACAAATTACTATGGAAATTGTGTTTCTTGGCTCCCCCCTGCCCCGCCTCTTGGTTCTCCTCCGGTGGGAAAGCAGAGTCAGCGGAAAGCGGCGGCAGGGGCTTGGCGGGGCTTCTCGTTGTCACTGCCTGTTAAAAGCGATGTGGGTCGAGGCAGAGAGAGTGAAAAGAGGGAGAGAAAACCTCGCCAAGGAGGGCAAGTCCCTCTCGGTGTCCGGTGGAACCATGTCTGCCCCTGCCGAGCACTGAGGAGTGGGGCCGATGACTGTCATCTCCACCTCCTGGTGGGGAGCAGGAGCTGGGCTGAGGTACCCTGGCATCCCTCACCTCACCTGGCTGGATGTGAGTGGTGCTGTGCCTGTGTCTGAGGAGAAAAAAAGGCTTAAATGTTGGGCAGTGTGCTCCTCTAAATGCTGGGGAGGCAGTTTGTTCCCCAGCAGTGATCTGGAGCTGTGCTTAGGGCCAAACTCAGTGATGTGAGACCAGCTGGTGTTTTATTTGCTTGATGGATCCTCCTCTTGGATCCCTATCCCCTTTGCCCTTCTGATATTGTTGCCAGAATTTGGGTTAGTGTGTTGCTATTAGTATATGTGCATGATTTTTTTCTTATCAAAGGAGGAGCTATTATGCGGCATCCCTCATATTTCTGGCGGACACTCTTCCATGCGAGACATGAAGACCACTGAACCAAAAGTTAGTCCTAAGATTTAATTCATCACCTGCACATCTATAAGATTAATCACCTGAATGCTCTTAAGAAACAGGCAAATCTTCTTTTGAGGATTAAGCTGAAAGTAAGGGGGGAACCACTCCCCAGGATAATGTCTCAGTAATGCTTCACTTGGGTTAAAAAGCTGTTGTTTTTCATCCCTTAAGCACCTGGTGAATAGGAGGTAATAATTGGGTTGATTATAATGTTTAGTTTGTTTTGTTGGTTTATTCAGTTTCCTACTGTGAGAAATATATCTGAGGTGGCTTTAAACTGTTTCATTTTGTGGCTTGAAGTCAAAATTAATCATAAGGCTGTTTTTTTCTTTTTAATATAATGAAGTGTTTCAAGTTATAAGATTCACCTTGCATTGTACACCATCTCATACAAGCTGCACGCTTCACGGAGTTAAATAACAGAGTCAGGGCTTTTAATCATAAGTAATGGCAAAAGCAGAAGCAAATTAAGAGCTGCAGGCAAGAGCAGAATAACGTGTCCTGGTGAGATTTGAGAATTGATGGTTTATGTGATTATTCATGCTTCAGAAGCACCTCTGGGCTTTGCTCATGGAAGTTTGGCCGGGTGTGGTAGATGCATGTAGCACAGGACAGTCCTGATGGATAACAAGAGGCAAAAGGTAAGTGAAGTACACAGATGGAGCAGAGGATGATGCAGTAGAAATGTGCCCAGTTATGTTTTTAGGAAAATAGCTGTGGGCATGGTAAAGCTCTGTGGATGTTACGGACATTTGGCAGTAGCAGGAGTAGAAGAGGCTCCTTGGGGGAGTTTGATTAGTGTGTAGAAGCACAAAGAGATAATAATGCTCACAAAGTGGTTTCAGGGCACAAGAGCTGCAAAGGAAAGGTTTTTATACTCTCAGTTTGCAGGTGATATGAAGAAATGGCAAGTAATTTTATTGTAGGCAGGAGAAACTCATTTTGGATGTGATGTCATACTTGAAGTTGTATTTAAAAAATTAATAATAAAGGGTTTAGTAATATTCCAGAAAGTGCCATCTCTTCCCTGGGAACTGAGCACACAATTATGAAGCTCTGAGAAGAGATTTGCCAGCTGAACCTTGCTGATATTTTCAGATTTCTGGAAAATCAATGCATGCAAAGTGAACTGATATAATTTGAAATATTAAGAATTTATATTAATATTTATTAATATACATGTCTATCAAAATATGGTAATTCTGTGTAATTGGATCATCATTTAATATGTTTGGCTGATCACTTAACTCATTATCATTTCCAGCCTCCCTCTCCAAAGCTTTGTGCTTGAGGCAGTCGTTAATATCCTGGGCAAGGAGGAATAACCCTCTGCCACAACAGAATTGTGACTTGCTCTCACTTTGCATGACTGGAAATCATTTCACATGCTGGGAAGTAACCTGAGAGGACTTGGGAGTCCTGAAACATAGCCACAGGTTAAGGGAATTTTTCTACCCTAATGTGATAGTTTTGTCTGATTGTCAGTCCATAGATGAACAGGCTGTAATTTCTGTTGCTCCTTTGAAGTTTTCCTGCTGCTGCCTGTGCACCACTCTGCAAGTCCCATGCAGTGTTCTCTGAAATTCTTGTGTCTTTCAGGCCAGCACGCAAGACAGGTGGTTGCCTGTTAGTTTTTGCATGTTACATTTTTGCGTGTGGCTGTTAATAACAAACCATTTGAATGACCCATACCCTATGTTTTGGTAAACCGATTAGTCATTAACCTGTTATTCATGTTGTAGAAGACTGTTGTTGGCTAATACTGCGGTGGTCCTCAAGCTTGAGTTCTGCCTCTGATGTAAAGCAAGCAGAAGACTCTCTTCGCTTGCCCTGATCAACCCTTTTCACCCATTTCTCTGCACTTACTCTATAGTTACCTTCTCCAGTGCTCACCCTCCATCTACTACCCCTGAGTCTGTAGTTGTCTAGTACAAGGTGTTTTCTATTGCAGTTTAGCTTATATCCTTAGTGTGGCTGTTTTGGAGCTGGAAGTAGCCCAAGTAGTCTGTTTGCAATGGCTTTAGGTTCTTGGCTTCTTTGCTTCAGTTGGATGCCTCCCTGGTTTGGACTTCTTTTAGCTGCTTTCTTGGCTTGGTGATCTTTTTTTCTGCTAGTCTGCAATTGTCTGGTCTGAAGAGATCAAGCAGAATCCTGATCCTCTGTGCTCTGGAAGGAGGTAATTGAAGTGTTTCATTGTTCTTGAAGTAGGGAGTCTGTATTTTCCCCTCTCACCTCTGCTATTTAGTCTCTTGGTTTTGTCTACTGCTGCTTCTTGGATAAACAGGGAAGAACCGGCACCACCACATTTCTGTATTTTACCATGGTTATGGTTGTGTTTACTTTAGTCCCTTGTCTGAACCCAGCACAAGAGATGGCAAACTTTCCTTTTGCTTCAAAAGTCCATGCTTGAACTTCTCCAGAACATCTAGATTATAGATACCACAACAGTAATCTGTAATCAGACCCTACTAAGTCCTGCAGAATGTGGATTGAAGTGAAAGGCAGTGTTCATATATGATCTTTTTTCGGCTGTGGATCATCAGCTCTGTGGTAATTTCAGTGGGTGCAGAAAATGCTTTTGATTTCCATGGTCTTTTTCAATGACTCCCATGAACTCTGCATTTCACTAGCCTCCTGGGCTATATGGGGTGGTTGTTTTACCTCAAAATATAATTTTGATTGTAATACAATGCAGCAGAAAGCCACTGGTGAAAGTTTTCTCTTCTGTGTCCCATTAAGATTTCTTGATGTTTTACTGCAATTAAATCCATAGCTTCTGCTTACCAGCAGTGGCTGGTTCTCCTGCATGTCAGTTACTGTCAGCTGTATGCAGTACATGCTCTTGTTTTTGTGGATCTCTTATCGACATCCTGCATTTGCCCATTGGCCTCAGCGTAGCTTTATTGTCTATCATCAGCTCTTGCTCACAAGTATTATGGTCTGCTGTTACTGCCTTGTCAGTGCTGTAGGGATAGCGTTGTAGCTGGCTACTCAATCCTGCAGGAACAGAATTGGTCATTGACCTAATAGAGTAGCTGCCAACGTGGTGATTGAATTGTTGGCAGTTTTTCCTATAGTGCGTATACGTTGATAGCCCTTGGTTTTGCTGAAGTCACATTGTGTAGCTCTGTGTAATTGGAAATCTCTGCATCTTCAATCACTGCATGTGTTGCCTGCTTCTCAGAGTGGCTGTGGCTTTTAAAATGAAAAGATAGTGATTTTCAGCACATTTGATATGCCAAAGACTGCCTGTCTGTCTATCGCCTTCTCCATCCCCCACTCCCTCCATGTATCCTGGACCCAAATGCCTGTGTGTCGGACCTGCGTCTTGTTTTCATTTTCCTTGGGCTTCAGTACTTGTTCTGACTGTTGCTGTTTTAACCTTTTCCCTGTCAGACCACTTACCTTTGCTGTTGTCAACCATTTCTCTAAGGTCAAGTGCAATTCAAGCTTCTCTCCGACGTGATAATATAAAATGTCTCAAACCTTTCTCTGATTAGCAATCTCTGATGCCTACGGAGTTACATGCTGATTGGAGAAAGGTCCTGCTTACTACAGGACAAGATTTATCAGCACTGTGTTGCTTAGTAATGATTGGTCAGCAATGACCAACTACTCTGTTCTATTTCTTGGTTCTGGCTCTATGAAGAAGATATTTCTTTCTAGCCTTTTATTTTTTCCTTCTTTTTTCCCTTTGGATGTCGGTACTTGCTAAACACTGTCATTAGCTGCTACTGGTTTTGAGGTAGTATTCCTGCAAATCTGTCTCATGGGCCTTTCATTTTTTTCCTCAGTTACATTGTAAAAGTTCTCATTTTTTATTCCTGATAGTCATCTGTTAATGGAGACTGTTCTTCCATTTACTGTCTCCTTGTTCGAGCAAAGATTTTGTGTAGAAACTGCTTTCCTTTAGCTGCCAACCAGAAATCTGAATCCCCATCTGTGGCTAAGTTTCTAGTAAATGATCTTTTGTCCTGTTACTCTCATTGTCTTCTTTGTTACATTTCCATGTTTTTTTGTCACAAAATTTCCCATTTTTATATCTGAACTGGCCTTTTATTCAGACTTGCAAAAATACTGTACATAATATGAAGGATGTGAAAATGTATTGATTGTCTTGTATCTTCACCAAACTCTTTTCAAGATCTGTTTTATTCTCTCCTGCTTTCATGGTGTTTGGCCAATGTGGTAAACAAATGAGTCAGCAATACATGAGGCAATGGAAAACTTTATTTAATTTCTGGAGTGAAAATAAATTTGTTGTGATTATTATCCACCATTACATGTCTGTGTTTTCTGGGCATTCATCTTTCTAGTCTTTTGCTATTGGCCATCTTACATGTTTTCATGTCTTTATTGTTTTCTTTTCACACATGGCTTGAGTAATAATTTCGTACTAATCTGTATCTCTGGTTCTCCTCAATCCACATCAGGCTTATTGTTTTGCACAGAGTGTAGGTAAAGTGTGATACAGATGTGTTTATTGTAGGGCATGAGAGCTTACTCCAAGACCAGCATTCAGCTATTAAGCTTTTAGGCGTGTAAATTTAGAATTATGGTCCTGGGAACCTTGGCTCTGCTACAACCTAAAACTAGGATACCTACATGACTTTAATATCTTACTTTTTAATCTTAGTCTGCCAAGTGCCTCTACAGCCTCTTTTTGTATGGTGAGGTCTGTCTCTTTTTTCCAAAGTGGTACAGGCAGGAAGCTGTACATCTCAGGAGGAACAGTGTCCAGCTCCCAGCAACACAGTTCTAGTAGGTGCTGCCACTGTGTCCTTACCAAGAATTCATCAAATGTTGCCAAAAAAACCCTCTAATAGCTGCTGCTTTAAAAGGAATGATGGAGTATAGAGGATAGATAACTTTTTGTCTGGAAGACCTGTGGTTAGAGTTTTCACTTATATAAAGCACAAGACCCTTCCTCTACCTGAGCATGCTCAAGCCTATATGTCCCTTCCCGGATATAGAAGAGGATTTTCCCTTTATCCTTTAAAATGCTAGCATGCATGCAATTCGAGATTCATGGGACAATGACATGGCAAGATCCACTGGCCAGCTGATTAAAGTGCTTATCTTTGAATGGGGAGTCTTGGGTTCTCATTCTTGCTTCTAGGCCTGTTTATGTGTTTTGAATTAAACAGTCATTGGTTATAGCTCTGAGTCCTTCAGACTGATATTGGATGGCTTGTTTCATTGTATTTTTAAATAGCATACCCATCCTAAAGAGCCAGGTGATAAACTGTGTCTGTCAGATCGAAAACTAAATAAATGTAAATATCCCTTAGGCTGGGGAAATTCTCAGTTTACTTTGCCATTTTTGCAGTAATAAAAACACTTGGAAAAATCAGCATCTCAACTTCAAGAGGAGTCTTATACAGGAGAAAAATGAATACAGGAGAAATGTGTGCAAAAGCAATTTACTGCTTCCAGTGGTTCTAAAATCTCCCTTTGTTCAACCTTTATCCACAACATATATTTAAAAAGCATTCTCTCCACACCTGGTCTAGCTGAGAGTCCTTAATCAGGTCTTTGTCACTTTAGTTTGTTGCAAATTGGAGAGAAATCACAAATTCAGCGTTTTATAAACACAGCAAATAACCTCTGGTGAGGTGCTTTGATTTGTCTGTACTGCCACTGATCTCTGTGACCTTGGGCAAATCCTGGAGGCTTTGTGTGTAAGCTAGAAACTGAAGCAGGTGACACATCTGGCCTAGTAACAAGCTCTCTCCTTCCCTGAGCTTTCTAGGAACCCTGAGAAGTTCTTGTAGAGCTGCACCAAGCTTATGTCTGACCATCACCTATGCATGCTGTTGTTAATGCTTTTCTCTCTGGGATCTTGAAATACAGTGAATACCTTTTGTAGCCATTGGCATAGGCATTAGTTGGTGATCAGAGGGGCTTGCTCCAGAAGTATATATGGGGATACTTAGGAGACCAGTCTTAGGAGGGACCCTCACACGACCAGCTATATTTAGACTCTGTACTTCACAAGTAGCAGCTCAGGTTGACATTAGAGTACAGATACGCTTCTTCCCCTGTGCTTAGACAGCAATCCCTCGTCCTTAAGACGAAGGAGAAACATCCATTATTATCAAGCACTGAAAAACACTGGAGTGGCACTCTTGTTTGTCTGTTATCTATATATGTACTGGTACAAGCACTAGCAACAAGGAGAAATGTAAAGAAAAGGTCATGGCATAATACTGATGAAGTGGATGCTCCATCACTGCATGTGCACTGTCCCAGTCGGTTTGGGCAGACTGACTTGGATTGCCTTCCAGCAGACCTCTGCTTTGATTAAATTTATTGGGAGGTGAAAGAAATGTTATGCTCATGCTGACATTTTATATTAATGTCTTGCAGAAACACTAGACTAAGCTACTTTTGTGGTTTATGCTTAGATGTGCACATCCTGGATTGAGAAGTAATTAATATTTATTTTGATGCAAATATATTTTCTGTTTATGCTATGGTCTTATTATTACCTTATGTTTACCTCCTATCTTTGTTATATTTGGCTATTTTACTCTGATGTTAAGGCAATAATAGCCTTTGTATTACTAGTTTTTATGTTTTTCTGAGTATGGCAGTGTTGCTGAGCACTTTATGGTGAACTTTCTCCCATCTTGCAGTCATGTGTTTATTGGAAAATATAATATTCAATTAAGTTATTTTTAAAGGCAGTTTCTGGCCATGATGCTTGTGGAGAAACTTGCAAATAGGTATCATGGTCATTTGAAAATCAAATGGCAAATAAAAGCACTATAAGTAAATGCTTTCTAGACTGCATTATTTTGGGGCTTAGTTGCAGTATTTGAGGAATTGTTTGGTGTTGAGACACTGGAAAAGGAACAGGTTGCCCAGAGAAGTTGTGGATGCCCCATCCCTAGAAGAGTTCACGGCCGGGCTGGATGGGGCTTTGAGCAACCTGGTCTGGTGGAAGGTGTCCATGCTCATGGCAGGGGAGTTGGAACTCAATGATCTTTAAGGTCCCCTGCCACCTCTAACTATTCCATGATTCTAATCATAGCACTGGAATTAAGGCATACTTGTTCAACTTGTGATGCTGACTTTTTGGTGTATGTTTTTATCATGTATTCAGTGATGCCTCTGGGTCCTACTTGGAAATAAAATGAATAATAGTAACTTAGTAAATTGGACAGAGTAAAGTATAAAGACTATACAGGCATGCACACACAGAGGGAAGAAAACACTCTGTTTTGTAGGTTTTTGTAAATTTTTTTCTGGTGAAAATCCTCATATGAAAACCACACTTTATAGAAACATAAAAAGTCTTCAGTAGAGTTCTAAAACTTAACTGTGGCAGGTGCTACCAAAAAGATAATGAGAAGATACTTGAGGGTCTATGAATTTTACGTTATTTCATATGTACTAGATGTATGGCACATTATCAGCAGAATTTTAAAAAGTAGGGTTAGACAGAAACTGATAGTTTTACACAGAGTGTAAAGAGGCTAAACAGTTATTTTCTTATGGCTTTGTGGTCTACTCTGTGTTGACTTTCACAAATTTTCCCTTATTTACAAGGAAATGTTCACCAGCCTTTAAAAGATACTAATTCAGGTTGAGGGGTAGCTATAAGCCCCATTCACAAACCAGACCTGTGGCTGTGCAAACACTGCACGAAGTCCTAATCCAGATGCTAAGAATAGAATTATGTACCGTGATTTCCTTCTCTGCTATGATAACCACATGTAGAGGAAAATCCATACAGTGAAATAGGTTCTTTGACCAGGAATAAGCCTTGATGGAGATGCTGAAAATATTGAGGGATATGCTTGTGTGTCAGGGCCATCTTTAGTTGGGTGTGTTTTGTCTCCTGTGTCTGCCTGCTTGTCAGGTGCAAATTGATGTTTGACTTGAGCTGCAATTGAGAATGTATTTTGAGACTTTAATTTTTAGAAGCTACCAATGTGATAAGGAATAGTATTTCAAACGTACTTCATGATGCGTGGAGTACTTGGCTGTCTACTCGTATTAGTGAGACGTGGTGTTTGTTCCAATATCAGGCTGAGAATAGGACTGAGGATCATTTTTAGTTTCAGTTAACCACCAAGGCCCAAATAGCACAGAAGTTGCATTTTATGTCACTTCAGATATCAAATATATTCCATACAGTTTCAAAGCATGTTGCAGATGTGAACAGAAGTGGTCTAAGACAAGTCTCATTGGTGTCTTGGTAATGGAAAATTTCTGTTAGACCTGCCATACCTGTCTTGCACCACTACTTTTTTCTATGTACTGACAAGAAGCAATATTATTTTTCAATTGCAGAACTCATCATTCTTATGAAGTTTGCATGTGCAAAGAGAGGAGACGTTTTTCACCTCATTGGAAAGTCAGACTCCCAAGATTTTTTGCAGGTGATACCTTCATCTGAAATAGTTGTTTTTTGTCTGTACTCTTACACATTTTAGACCCTCAGCAACTTAGAAATCTAACCAAGAGCTCAGCCATTTGAAAGTCTTTGAAATGGTAAGGTGGATGTAATTTCTGCCTTTTCTCTTTTGATTTGTATTTCTGAGCTGCTGATAGAATTGCTGAATTTCCCAGAATTGCTGAAACACTGTAAACAAAGCAATTTTTGCTATTATGTGCTGTGTTGTCGTTCAGACTTCTTCTTGTCTTGTACTGTTGCCAGTGAAGCTTTTCAAACTATATTAAAGATGGAGGGCAGTACAGATCTGTGGGAACAGACAGGCCTGTCTGTGTTCTCTGGAGAAGACAGAAGCTGTGGTTTCAGAATGATTTGTACTCATCTGTAGCCTACCAGATCACCCAGCAAGATGAACTGGATCTAATTTTGATTTTGGCATGCACCCATCTTTCCGTCATCTTCCCTGGCATGCATGTTGGCTTTCAAGGCTGCCAGGGAAGACAAAACCATGCCTTATCTCACCAAAAATCTTCTGCCGATACAACCTCAACCTGTCCATACATCTGTAATGAATGCAGAATTCCAGCAGAATGAGTTTTCCATTGGGAATTTTTTGGGGTTGTATAGCTAGATTTTTGATCTGGTTCCATGGGCCTTACAGCCAGGTTTGCTGTATTGCTGAGCTGTGGTCTGAGCAAGGAAATGTGAGGTCTATAAATTCTTTACTCCTTAGCTCTGCTTGTAAATAGTCAGAGGTCAAGGACAGGCATATGCAGTTTTTGTTGCAATGAGAATTTTAATCAAATAAGGTCTCTTAAAAACTTGCATGAAAATGGATTTACATTAATAGTTTATACTTTTTGTAAAATAAGTTATATATAAGGCATCTATAGCTTGCTACAGATGCAAATGGCAAGTGGATCCCTGAAAGCAGTGCACTCCTGCTGCTCAGGCTGTCTGTATTGTCTTCACACTTTAGAAGCTGATAAAACTTCACATACTATTTTTTTGTAGCAGATGGACCAGACAGAGTGTAAATAACCTTTACAGAGGCTAAACAGTTATTTTCTTATGCCTTTGTGGCCTACTCAGTGTTTGATTTACACAAAGCATTTTACCTGATAGTTTAGATCAGGCCTCTTGTTAACTCTTTTTTTTTCTTTCTTTCTTTTTTTTTTTAATAGAACCAAGAATGACAGTAGTAGCCTTGGTTGACAATGCTTGTCAAAGTAGCAGAGACTATTATATCTTGAGAAACATGCCCCTCTTGGTCCTGACAACTTGAGTAGGCTTTTGAAACCGAGTAGTTGAGTTAGTAGTAAACCCTGTCTTAATTCTGCCAGTCTGCACTTGAATAATGGATCCATGTAACAGATTTTTGATTGTTCATAATCTACTTTATCACTAGACAAGATTTAATGGTAAAAAAAAAAAAAACATACATGCAGTAAACAAATAAAGAAGCAAGAGATACAATATCAAAACAAGTCCTTAGCATTATGCTTAGCAATAGGGATTTTTTCTATTCTAAGTCATCTAATTAACTTCTACAGCCCATCATATCTGATGTGCCCTGGAGACTTCTTAGACTGAGCTATATCTCCTTCTTTCCTTTTCCTTAAAAAAAAAAAAAAAAAGCAACCTGCTTTCTTTTTAGTCTGAAATAGAATGATCTAGCCTTTGTCAGTCATCCCTTTACAAGACCTCATTTCTTTGTTACTTGCAATTTGGCAATGGGACATCACTGGTACTTTGATTAAATAATGTCTTTCCCTGTCCTTCCTAAGGTTTCTTAATTAACACTTTTATGGCATATCTGGATTGGATTATATTCCTGTCTTTAAGCTTTAAGTTGCCTACCCTATTTTACAGCCTTTTAAAAAAGATGATGATATGACTTTAGAAAATATATTATGAGAAAGATTAGCAGCGCAGTGATCTTAAAACTTGTAATATGTAGCTCACCAGCTCACCAGAATAACTCACAGGCTTTTCTCAGGAATATATGTACACACACATATATAAGTGTACATGTATATATGCAGAGAAAACTTAGTCTTTTAGTCAATGTGTAAGGCTAGAAAACCAAAACTGCCCATCCCTTCACTCTCTTTTGCTTACACTTTTTTAAGTTTGAAGGGATTTGGCAGACTTTACATTGCAAGAGTCTAGTGCTGTACTATATGCTCTGAGACATATTTTAGGAAATACTAGACTATTTTTTGACACAATACTCGACTTCAAATGCAGTAGCTGTGCATCTGTTGCCTTTTGTTGGCTGTCCAATTGCTATTGCTCGGAAGAGGTACAATTTTAAGGAGATATTCCTGGTTAGTCATATCACTTTAATATTGATGTCTTTCTCAGAAAGGGACAAAAATCTGTGTTCTGTAATCCATCAATGAAAAAAAATAAAGGAAACTTAAAAATTCACACCTTAAAAGAATGACTCCATAAATTTGGGAAGATGTGCTTGGGGATAAAAGACGTCTCCTCATGTTTCCTCTCACCCTCATTTGCCTTTTAGTCCCAAAAAAAACTTCACAGGACATTGACTTTTCTTATATGTACAAATTTCTATCGGTCAGGATAGACTTCAGAATAATCAGTGAAAATTCTTAGAAGTACCAATGTGGGGCATGGAGAAATGTTTGTGTGGCAGTTTCCCAGTCTTGTTCTTCCCTGTGGAAAATCTCCAAAAAATCCCTCTTTGATGCTTTGGGTTGGAAAACCGGTGTATGTCAAACCATTTTGAATGTTATAATTGTTTTGCAGTGTGTTTTTCTCCAGTGTAACCAGCAGGGAGAGAGTTAACCGTGTTATCTGGGAAGTAGCCTGACTCTGAGGCATTTTCCACCCCGGCATCCAGTGTGGTCAAGAAGCTATAGATACTAGTTCAGAAATAGAAGGTTGTAATACACTAATATTACTTGTCTCAAGTTACATATTTTTGGGCAAGACAATCAGGACAATTTGTGGATTTCTTTCTTTTTCCCAGGTAATTGTTAGACAAAGGGATCCAGAGCAGCATGGGCTATTTTGTAAACCAAGGTTAGTTTTAATGGCCCATTTTAAACTGAGGGCTTGCTGCCCATTGAAACCCTGAGTGTGTTGGCCTTTGTCCTTCTGCAGATGAAGAGCTACTAGGACTGGGGGCTACTGCTTGTTGTAGGCTGAGAGGGACCCAGGTGCTGTGCCAGTGAAGTGTGCTCGGGAGTAGATTGTCAGACTGACTAGATGGCTGATTTTTTACTGCTCCTTGTGTATTGATGAGAAGGGGAAGGAGCTCTAGCTTTTCCTTGTTCCACTGGTATATGTCTGCTCTTCACTAGGTGGCTCTTCTTGCCTGACTCTTGATGGATGCTTTGGCCAAAAACACAACACTACACAGTGCCTTACCCTCATTTCACTTCCAAGCCTGATGCGATGGGTTGAGTCAAAAGAGGTTATCTAAACTGTTTGTCCATAGTAAGAGTCCTTATAGATAATCCTTAGAGATTCTACATTTGGGATTTCTAAGAATAAAACCGAGATGAAGATTAAAATATATCATTAAATTAGCTGATAACAGGAATGCATCAGGTAAAGCTGGTGTCTCGCCAGCTGTGATGTCTGCTAATTTGTTTTCAAAGCAGACTTTCTAGTTCTTTGAAAAGCTATTGAAAAAAATCTACTGCACTGTGGGAGGAGGTTAAGGAAGGTTGGTTATGTTGAAACATCCTAGAGTTTTTTCCTTGTAACCTTTAATAAAAGCAAATAGACTTGATGCTTTCCCAGGCTTCTGCAAATACTGCAGTCTGTTACTGATGCAGTAGATACACATAAGGACTCTTAGGAATTTATTTTAATGTTCGGAGTATTGATTGAATAGTAATCAGTTTCCTAATGTTGGCATCAGTTTACGCAATTATCTCTGATAACGTGCTAGTGTGAATTATGGAAAGAATCATAGATTTTGTGGCCTAAAAGGGATCATTATGACAACCTAATTGGAGCCTCTATGCAACACAAGTCCACAGGGGAGCTGGCAGAGCTTCTGTGCTACTTTGGATGGCAGGCCTTTAGTTGCAGAGTGTATTTTCTCTTACATAAGACTGGAATACTTTCTTACCATTTTCTGCTCTACTCTTGTACTGGGCCCCAATGTATGACAGGCTTCTGATCCATGCTAGCAGCTTAGAGAATCGGATGAGGAAGGAGAAATCTGGAAGGTTTCTTTAATTTTTGCATGAGATTGTGTCTGTTTGTTTGTTATTCTGGACAGTTGTTTTGACCTCCTTCAGGAAAGCAGGTTGAGAGCCCTAAAGTAGATGATCAATACAGATAAAAATCTTGAAATTTTATCCAAGTCCTGATTGGATAAAACTTTAATCAAGGGCATGAGATCTGGAGTAAGGTTCCTTGTTTAGGAAACTTTAAATAAGTGATTTGGAGCTGGTAAAAAGTCTTGATAAGAGGGACAAAAACAGTTGGGAACCTTGGCTTTTTAATTGGGATACTTAGAAGAAGACATTGGGTTCTCTTAAAAGCTCTTGGTAAGAGAGAGTCCTTTTATGTGATAGTCCCTAGTTTCCTTGGGTGAGCACTGTGCTTCACATAAGCTGCCTACAGTTAATATGTCTTTCTGTGGCTCACAAAGAAAAAGACTTGTCCAGAGCTGAATGAAGTGAGGCCTGCTTCAGAAGCACAGAAATTTCATAGAATCCTATAATGGTTTAGTTTGACAGAGACCTTTAAAGGTCATCTAGTCCAAACTGCCTTCCATGGGCAGGAACATCTTTCACTATATCAGGTTGCTCAAAGCCCCATCCAACTTGACCCTGAACACACACTCAAGAGATGTGGAATGTACAGCTGCTCTGAGAAAACTGTTCCAGTTATAAAACATTTCCTGATGTCAAATCTGAACCTGCACTCTTCCAATTTGAAATCATCGCCCCTTGTTCTGTCGCTACAGACTTTAGTAAAAGTCTCTCTCCCTCTTTCTTATGAACTCCCTTTCTTTAAATATTGGAAGGCCTCAGTAAGGTCTCTCTGGAACCTCCTCTTCTGCACTACTGAGGACTCCAGAGATGGACAAAGTTCTCCAAGTGGGGTCTTACCAGGATGGAGTAGAGGGGCAGAATCCCCTGCCTCAACCTGCTGGCCATGCTTCTTTTGATTCTGTCCATGATATGATTGGCTTTCTGGGCTGCAAGTGCACATTGCTGGTTCACATCCAGTTTTTCATCCACCAGTGTCCCTGGGTCCTTCTCAGCAGGGCTGCTCTCAATTCCTTCATCCTCCAGTCTGTACTGATACTGGGGATTGCCCCAACCCAGTTGCAGGACCTTGCCCTTGGCCTTGTTGAACTTTATGAGCTTTGCACAGGCCCACTTGTCAAGCCTGTCAAGGTCCTTATGAATAGCATCAGAGTTACTAAAGGTTATGTGAGAGCAAGATCCAGTTAAAAAGCTGCATGAATTGTAACCTTTCATCTTAAAACAGGAGCAAATGCTAGGTCTTCTGTCTGGAAAGTTTTGAGCATACCCTGATCTCTGCATTCAAGACATAACTTTATTAGTGCTAGTAAATGGTGAACATCTGCCTAAAGTAAAGTATACCATAGTGTTAAGAAGTCTAGTTCCCAGGCGTAGTCAATGGGCAATTCTAGTTTGTCAGTTGATTTCTCCATGGCTCTGCTTTCCCAGTTTCAGTTCCATGGGTTTTTTCCCAATTTTCCATGCCGTGGCAGGTTATGAACTTCTGAGCACCAGATCCATTTTTTTACAGATTCTTTCATTCCAGATTTTTTCATTCTTTTCTGAATACCCTCTTGCAACTCTAACTTTGAAAAAGTTTCAAAGATGTAGTTTTGCTGTACACACAGATCCACTTATACTGCTTAAGGCAACATACCATTCTTGCATACCCAAACAGCTTTACTCAGCTACCATTTGTCAACAGCACTTCTTTTCCTCCAGGCTATTTTGGGTAGGATATGTCATTTAAAACCAGGTCATTCTAGGTATGTGATTATGTGAATATATTTAGTCATGCATGCACTACACCTCCCCATTAATTAGGTACTTGTTCCTCCAAAGTGATTAACAAACTAATTTATTGTGCTAATTACCAGAGGATTTGAACCCTGACCTGGAGAATTATCATAGATTTGAGACAGGACAATGCTCCAGATTTCTTCTGTGTCTAGCTGATTAGAGATCCTCTCAGCTGTTGACAGTCTGCACAATCAGGGGAATAGTTCTCTCTTGAAATGGCTTTCCATCAATGGTGCCCAATGTGAGGAACAGCAGGAGCTCTTTTATAGGGAGGAAGGCAAAGTGTTTCCTTTGGAGTGCTTATCTTGATTGATGATCCATGGAAGTGTTCATGGAGTCCTCAGTTAACCCCATCTCTGGAGCTGATATTGGTTTCCAAATGCTGGGTTTTCTGGGCTTACATCCATTTTTTAGGCCATTCATTTTTACTTCTGGTCTAGGATTCTAGGATCTTCTGCTTATATGTGTGCAGAAGTCAGAAGCTATCCTTTATAAAAGTTGCCATAATGACTTCTCTTACAAGAAAGGCATTAGAGGTGTGGTTAGGCAGGCAGAATTCCTTTGCTGTGAAAGTAATTAAACTCTTTTCCACTTGAAAAACACTTCTGCCTTTTCTATTTATATTTGCAATGGAGGAAAATCTTGGTGATTATTAGCACTGGAGATTTCTTCAGGTTAAACCTTCATTAAAGAGTTTAGCAACTAAAAAGGGGTCATGACATGTGACTTGAGGTCTCCTGACTCCCTAAAAACATACAGTTTGCCAGTGCCAGCTATCTTTCAGGGTAGCTATTTTGGAAGGGGACCTAGACTAAATTTTACTTGATAGAAAGTTAGACCCTTTACCCTTTTGATTCTTTAAAAGACAACTATGTTTGGAGAAAAACAAGCTAAAAGTTACCTACTGTGGCTTTCCTAGAGCCTTTAGGGGTCCCAGTTCTTCTTGTATGTCAGGACTGTTTGCTCTTGGAGGGGGTCTAGGAAGGATAGTCTCAGCAATGCTATCTTTGGCGGTCCAGTGTTCTTGATATTGATGTGCCCCCATTTTGGGCATAGGCTTCTTTAGACAATTCTCTGAGATACACAGAGGCATGTTCTTATTCGTGAGTTTTCTATTAAAATCTTATGACTTCCAGTTTAACTTTCTGAAGCTGGAGAAGCTTTATTTCTGCAAAAATTAAATTTGTGAGTGGAAGATGCCCACTTGAGCAATCATGTGCCACTGCTGGCACTCTCTAGTATTTTAATATTGAATGTAATTTTAGAATGGTAGAATGTAAATCTGGTTTAGCATGTACCTTGTTAGAGTTATTGTTGGAGTAATTCTTCTATGAGCTTTTCCTCAGATCCAGCCCATGTGTAAAATACTGAATTTCATTAAGGTTTCTGTCTGGAGGTGGACCCAGATTTTCAATATTCCTTGCTTCGTGCTGCTGCATTCATGAACTCAGAAGTGTGACACACCAGGGGATGGAGTTGCAGCAACTAACTGGAAAACCCAGCCTTTTGAGGAAGCTTGTCTGATTCTGTGATCATTTTCTTACAATGAGATGAATATACTCAGTCACTTCTATTCTTTTTAAACAGACTGTTGTATTCAGCAGCTTGCTGAAGAGCTGCTCACGTTACCTGTGTTTAAGAGCTGCTGAGTTATGGATCAATCTAGCCCCAGCTGCAGTGTTCTGCAGGGGTTCATCTGTCTTTCTGTTTATGGAAGCAAGTGGTGTTTTAAACAAATACATTCATGCCACTGCCATCAATGGGACAATTTATAGGCACAAATGAAACCTAGAGGACAATAATAAATTGCAAAATAACCCCAGAACATTAAGATCTGGTAATCCCAAGTCTGTTTTACTACTTTAGGCTGGGTTGCTCATTTAAAGTAGCGTAAGAACAGGAGGAATAATACTGTTAGCAGGAGTGATGCTTGCTAAAGTGAGAATAGAATCAGAGTATAATCAAGTGAGAGATGTGTAGTATAATGAAAATCATCTTCAAAATACCTGTTCTGACACATGATAGTTTGAAGGCTTTGAATGTTTTTTTTTTGTGGAATCTTTTCATCTTATCTGACCACCACAGACACAGCAATTTTTGCCACTTTCTCTATGACTGGCTGTTAAAAAGCCATTGAGCCTTTTTTACCCCTCTCAATTAAACAGTTTCTTTTCCTTCTGTGCCAGTGTTTCTTCTTGTTTTTCTCCATGTTGTCTACAAACTGATCTACATTTTGTGTCTCAAAATGGGCACAGAACCCCAAATGCTGAGTCAAGTGAAAATATTACTGGAAGTGTATTAAAAGCTTTTCTCTCCTTCACTGATCCCAGCATAGTATTTGCATTTCCCAAAAGCATAATTTTATTGTCTCATACTGTGTTTAAGATTTGTTTTAATACAAGATGCTTTCCCTCAGAACTTCCATCTATCTAGAAATTCCTCAACCACATTTGTGTACTACATTATTCTCACTGAAATGTACTTTCTTGCCATTATTGCTTTTTCTTTTTTCATTTCTCCAGTTTGAAATCTGTCTAAATTTTGATACTGTGGTATTGGTTAATACAATAGTGTGTTTGTCAACTTATTCCAAAAAAAGAAATACCTGTGCACTGTAATTAGCTGAAGAGATGATCTTTAAGGTCCCTTCCAACTCTGACTATTCTATGATTCTATGTTAGAGATGATGCACTCACATTTGTTGACTTTGTGGTGGGTAGAAGGAGTACAACTGCACCCTTGTCATGACAAAGCAGATGCTGATTGTATAATGACTGTAGATGTGGTCCATGATGTCCACATCACCTTTCCAAGCCAAACCTTAGTGGTCCACTTGTGTAAACTGCAGAGTAAAACAAGCAATCTGCTCAGCTCCTAGTATAGAGGAAAATTCTCAAATATCTCTTTGCAGAATTATACCCAGTTATGTTTTATAAATAATGAGATACTACAGCATGTTCCAAACATCTATTAATATCCAGGAGATACAGGTGGTAGTGATAAAAATCATTGCAGCATTACCAGTTCTTCACAGGGAGAATATTGCTGTCATTCTCAGGCTGAAGGCAAAGCAGAAGAAATGTATTTTTTCTGTGATGCTTTTACCCTTCAAAGAAATCAAGGTGAAATTAAACCCATCATAGCTGTGCTGAAAAGTAAAATTTACACAAGGAGAATATGAATGCAGTTTGTGGGCAGAATCTGTTTTCTGCCTCTAGGAAATACAATGAAAGTACGAACCAGCTGGCTGACTACAGTTTGTGAGTGTTTTTGCAAGGCTGTGAGCAGGCCTGACAAGACTCACACATAAAGTATAAGATCACACGTCTGGCTTCCACCTCACGCTGGCAAGTCCCTTGCCTTGTGCATCTTGCATTTGAAGTACGCATGGTTTCTCCCCTGTGCTGTGACCCTGTAGGATGCGTGCTCTCCAACAGCAGCCTGGCTTCATGGCTCTTTGCTTTCATTGGGCTGTGATGCATGAGGACATATCCACATCTGACAGAAGAGAGGCTCCGCATCTGAATATCTCTATAGATTTAATCTTGGCTTCTCCATGCACTTGATTGTGAGTATAGCAGACACTGCCAAACAGTGTTTTTTCAGTGGCCTGCTAGTGGGAGTTTAAGTACTTTGATGCTTGCCAACACGTAGAGCAATTTTGGGATAGTTATACAGGCACTGTTCTTCATTGCTTTTTCCATATTAGCTTAATCCACTGTGAAAGAGGATTGAAATAGAAAACAGTGCTTTTCCTGTGAAAGAACTTGATTGGGGTATTACCCTGTCTTCTCCATCTTCTTTGTTGCAAGGGCTCACTCTGTTTTTCCCTTTTGCGTTCAGTGGTGATTGACTTCTTATGTAGGTAAAGTCACAGGTATTCTCTAAGGATCCTTGCAGTTTTCACCACTCTTAAGCCAATTGGCCTGTGCATCTCAGTTTCAAAAATGAGTTAATAGTTGAGAGTCAAAGGCATTTGTGCTTCCAAGTCAGGTGCAGAACTGAGGCCAAGTATCTTAGGTAGCTTGGGGTTTTGCAGACATTTAAAATGAGTATTTGTTCACATTCTTATGTGTTTTCAGTGCTTTTATTTATGGTAGTTCTGTATATACTACAGAAGAGATTATGCATGCAGCTAAGAAACCATACCTGGTTTATTTTGATTTTGGCATATTTGAAAATGATTTAATAAACATAGAAATGTTGGACAGAGAGTGCTGGCTAGATTTAATTAGGGTTAGAATCCAAGCATACCCCTTGTTTAATAGCTGTGATGTCTCCTTTGCTGCTTCCTAAGGCTGGAAGTATCCCCATGTTTACCTAAATCCTCCCCAAGAAGGTATCAGAATATATGGTTATCAAGGGCTGCTCAGACTCAGCTCTGCCTTGTCCCTCTGTTCCCACACTGTTCTAATAGCCACATATAATAGTCTTTAATACATTTTTTTCCACAGTATTTTTATGACAGGGCAGTGTTATGGGACAATTAGGAGACTGACAGACACAGAGCAGGATTAATTAATGATTCATTCAGGATTCCTGATGAAATATAGTCATATGCAGAGTAAAACACCTTACATCTCAGCTGGTCATGCTGGTTTCCCGGTGAAATTTATGGAGATCTAGTGAGTGTACTTACCAAGGCTTGCCAAGATGTCATCTCTGTATGAAATAGATGCTAAAAAAGATCAAATTGCTTCTGATGTAAAGTGGTTATTACTTACAAAAGGAGCCTATGTAACTAGAGATTACCTATAAAGATTTAAATTATAAGTGGCTAAAGGTGTGAAAGAAAGCTCAGCTCAGACACCAAGGGTGTAGCATGGCCAACAGCTCAGATGATAAGAAAACAGTGAGTTAACTGTGGAGCCCATACATGGTTTCTAGGGAGTCTGACACACTGTTGGCTTATGATCCTTCTTTCCTGTTGTTGGGTTTTTCTTGTGTGACCTTGCAGATGTAACTGAGGTGTAAGCTGAAAATGGGCAACTGTGGTGCATTGCAGTGGAATAATTGTGTTCATCGAAATACCACAAAAGAGAAGTTTTGCCATGTGGGAGCAAATCCATGGAAGTGAGGGCATGTTTAGGTAGCATATTTTACACTGGTGTATCTGTCCTGTTTCCATCCTGTTTCCACAGCAGAGGACAGTCTAGGAGGGGAAAATTTGTGCAGTTGTATTGAAACGCAGGAACTTTGTGCTTGCTGAATGGTTTATTGCATGCTGTTAGTGAAGGTATATGAAGAAGGAAGACTTACTCTATTGCTATCTGAAAACTCTGAGGCTGATACTCAGTATTGATTTAGTCATTGTCCACAAGAACACTAAGAGTTATACCTGCTGTGGTTGTTATGCTTTCATCGTAAAGCCTTTATTGAGCAGCCTCGGCCAGTAATACTAATAGATGAAGCACTATTAAGCTCACTGCTCTTGTAGGTCAAGTGAAGTCTCAACATTTAGTAGATGTTCAGTGAGTCCTTTCTTTGTCAGTGATTCTCCTCAAATTTTTCCTGGAGCATGTTGCAACAACTGAATTGCGTGAAAAATCTCATTCTTGAAATAATGGGGCTTCAAAGAGTCCAGACACATAAGGAACCTGAACTGGCAGGTACTGGAGGCATTAGGAGCTGTTGCATACACTGAGACAGTATCCTAACCTCTTCTCCTGACCCTGAGAATATAATCAACATAGGGACTTGAGCAGGGTTTCTGGTGTTAGCACTGTGTTATCAGCTACTCCATTGTAAATACTGTTTCTTATCATAGTTTTCAGAGTGTGGGAAAACCGCTTGCTAGTGGTTGTAAACTGCAAAACTAATGGGCCAGATAATTGCATAACTGTGTCATCTGGCATTATTAACAAGTGTTTTTAAGAGCTTAAAATTTCCTGTGGATCTAATGAAAGCTCCAGGTCAGCAGACCCTACAGTAGTATAGTTACCTTTGATTTCATTGGAATCAGATCTCAGCATAGCTAGATGCCTAATTCATCTTGTAAACTTCATTGATTTATTTGCACATAGAAGCTGTCTTCCTTTGAATGTTTTGCTCTCTGTTTTGTCAAAAGTAAGGAAACTTTGATAAAGAATGCCCAGAAAGCAGAACTGCTTTTCGTTGGAAAGTGTATCTGCTTTAGGGGGTGGATAGACGCAGAGGAACGTAGATGGTATTTCTGGTGTTGGTAGAGTCCATTGACTTGTAGTTGTATGGAAAAGATTCCTTGGAAAAGTCTTGGATCTTAACAATTGTTGATCCTTAGGAAAGCTACTGGGCTTTTAATATAAGTGAAAATTTGAGTTGTGGACATCTTATAAGATACAGGTTCTTACAGGTTCTTAGTGTGTTCTTTTCTGCTTTAACTTCCTAAGAAAATCTTCCTATGCCACATAATTTTATTTCTTATATATTAAAAANNNGAACTTTGGGATGTGGAACTGTAGAATTAATTTCTTAAGGACATACATTATAAGTCTACTCTCAGAAGCATTTTCCATGAGATTGAAATGTCAGCATTACAGTATATTTATTTAAATACTCACTTGTGATTCAAGGTTCCTAACTGAGTTGAACACTGTGTTTATCTGCAAATGCGAGCATGTGTGTGCTGTCTAGTACAGTCATAAATAATCCTGGAATTACAGCATCAGCATCCGCCTCTTGATTAAATAGCCACAAGCTTTTCCTTCATTGCAGACATTTACTCTGTGGGTTTTTTCAATCTTGCCTTGTCTTATGTGGAGAAATTTCTTGAGAACAAGCATCTATTGTGAATAACATCATTTGCGGGTGGTGTGAACTGAGACCTCTAGATGTAGCACAAACAGAAATCAGCAAAAAATTAAAAAAAAAAAAAGATGCAAAATAAGAGTACTGAGGGGAAAAAGGTGCTTGGTTTTATTCTGTAAAGACTTTGTATTTTAGGCATGTGTACGGTTTCACTTTCAGCTTCACTTTTTGAAGATTTTATTTTCTCAAGAGCAACTTATTAGAATGCAATTAAGCATCATAAGTGAAGAGTCAACATGACTTAGAGCCCTTTAAGAGGTTAACAAAAGGCAGTATATCATGATGCTTGTAAATCATAAATATAATATAAATGTGTATATAGGAGCAGAGAGAGGTCTGAGACAGAGAGGTAAAAAAAACAAATTAATGGCCTTAAGTCTAGCAAATTAAAATCCAGAAATTAAATTAGCCTCTGACCTTTTACCACCTTTGGACCAGTGTTTTAGTGAACAATTTAATAGCAAGAGTGCTTCTGTCTCCACTGTAGGTTTCATCCTGCCTATGTTTGAGAGATGCCACAGAAGCACAACAAAGGCATTTTTCTATTCTTGGAAGTCAATGATGAACATTGTAGTCATTCCCATACTTCTTTCAGTGGAAAAAATCATGCACACAGAGAGGAATAAATCTCCTTTATGCTTTCATAGTCTTATGGCTTCATACTTCAGGAGATGAGGTGACCTACTTAGGGGGAAGAAAAAAGATGGTAAAAGAGAAGTAAAGGACAAAGGAGCAATAACCTAGTGTGGATTCACGAAGAACTGCAGCAGAATAGTGATCATTTTGTTTTCTGGAGATGTGATTCAACTTGCTTTCTGCTTGGGGGTCCTCATAGCTTAGCTTGCAGAGATCCTGTGGAAGGTGAATGCATTTCAAACTGTCAAACTTTTGATTAGCAGGCAGTATGGCAGACTGGACAGAGGAGAGGCTTTGGTATTTGGAGGGAAACAGATTTTTTTACTCTTAGCTTTGCAACTGATTTTCCTCTGTGTGTATGTCAGTTCTCTCTGTTTCTTTTCTCACCTTCTGTCTGTCTTGCCTCTGAAAACAGTAATCTCTTCAGAGCCCAAATTGGCTTCCACTGTATGTTTATATGTTGTCTGGCACACTGAGATTCAGATCACAGTTGGGGTTTCTACATGCTGCTGGAATAATAAAGCTCCTTTTGGTTTCCAAACTCTGCATCTTTTGATATTTCCCTACTTGTGTTCAGTTATTTGACAAGATTGCTGAGACACTTCAAGAAAAGCATACAGTCCTTGCTTACCAGCTATCCTACTGATGTCACAACAGAACCCCAGTGACTGCAGCTGAGCTTGGGATGGAGCATTACCAGAAATAAAGATGAAGTCCCAAATGGCTTTCCAGCAGTGACAGGTGCAGGAACGACGCCGACTTTTCTGTATGTGTGATGCAGGTGTTTTTTGTGCACATTGAACTGATGTAAGGAGCAATTGTTTTTGGCCAAATGCAGCATCCTCTTGCTGAAATGTTACTCGCATCACACCACATCTTAATATTCACAGACACCCCAGAAGATGTGTCAAATCTTTGCCAGAAAAGTTTCACAAAAGCTCCATATCTCTGAAATCTTGCCACTCCTTGTTCTTGTGACAGCTCTGCTTCAGCATAAATGATCTTGTTGCTTCTTTCCCTGGAAGTCCTTCAGAATGAGCTTCACCGTGTAATTCTTGTAGGGCTGCTCGTAGACTATATAATACCTGGAGACTATAAAAATTTGACAATCACACCATGAAGGAAACTCCCTAGCTTCATGGGGGAGAATGTTTTTTTGGGATCCACTAGAGTAGAGATTTTACTCTCCAGAATTGCCAACTTGAAGGATATTCATTCTAAGCATTCAGCTCAGGTGCCTTAGGAAGGAACCTGGAATCTCTACAGTGAGTGGGGAGGAAAATACCCTTCCAGAACGATTTCAGACTGCAAATTTTAAGCATGTTTACTTCCATTGACTGAAAACCCCAACTGTGGATAGTAAGTATAATGTTATAATGCTTTCTCTTGGGTTTTTTTCCCTCAGTTTCCCAAGAATGTGAGGCATTTGCAGTAATACTTGTGTGTTTCTGTCTTATTTCCCTGTTCCAGTAATTTTAAAAACAACTCCAGCAAAGTTATATGAGGGTAGAAGTCTATATTGCCACAATTTTCTCTGAGAATAGGTAAGCAGATAAGAAAAGATGCAATTTATAGACCCTTGAAGGAAGACTGCAATGTAGTTTTTGGTCTTATCAAACACTAGAGGACTTATAAAGGAAAGGTTGTTATGAAATGCCCCACCTGCAGAACAAACTTCAGTAGGAGCCGACACCTCATTAGACGCTAGAGAATCTAACCATTAGCTATCTCTTGATAGAAAAGTTTGCTTCACTAGTTCTGCTGCTCCACAAAAAAATATATATTTATTTTTATCATCTACTTTTATTGCCTGCTTTTTGGACAGTTGTTTGTTATGTGGCTGGCAAATCCAAGTTCTGCAATCTGCAAGCAGCGGTGCAAAATACCACCGTGCTATGAATGACTTCACGTTGCTATGTACCCATTAGAACATCACCAAAGACATATATTAAAATACAATAGAATGCTGCAGGAGACAGAAATGCAACTGAAGCAATATTTTCCTCCATACGTGATCCCATCGACGCCAGTAGGATTGTCTGAAGTTTAAATTAGCATATAACCTGACCTCAGCTGTTGTAACATTAAGCAGTAGGGACAAATCTATTTCCATTAATCATGGCAATGGTGAGTGTAAAATGTCTGCATTAAGTCATTGTGCTAATCTAAGAAAGCAAAGGTGGCTGCTCTGGTTTGAGACAGTAAGAAATAGGAAGGCAGCCTGAAGTAAGGAAATGGGCAAAGTGGTACAGAAAATTGCTTTCATGCAACCCTTTTTGTGCTGCTTTTTTTGTGTGTGTGTGTTGCTTTGCTAAAAGGAAACCAGTGTATTTCCAACTGGAAAAGAATAGTGCCTGCTTAATACAAGTTTATGGCATTCATATTATATGAATAGGCCACTGAACTTAAGGATTCTTCTGCCCTTTTGACATACATAGAAGGTTATTGCTTTCCCCGTGCATATTTGCTTTTCAAACAGTAGGAAGAAATTTGGTTATTGCAGATGGTGAGTTCATTTAGACTCATAGCATTTCTCAGCTTGTAATGTAGGAGCTTGGGCAGGGAAGCTAAGCAATGAAATAGTATTCTGAACTTCTCCCTTTTATGGGTCATCAATGAGAAGCAGGTTTTGGAAAGATGAAAATGTAGTTTGTAGTTGCAATATGCCAGATATTTTACTGAATTGTAGTATTGTAGTGAAATGACTGTTGGTGCTTTGAAGTGCCTGTTGTACTCACTTGTGCCAGCATCATGGAAGATGCGTACAGACAAAATTCAGAGTGCAGGAGAGTGAAATATTGTGTAAATAGAAACACTGAAATAGCAAAAGATTCCTCATTTAAACAGCTTGCTGTGGCTGTACTTCCTATGCAAATAAACAATAAACTTGATTCCTCCCATGTAAACAGTTCCAGGAATGAACACAGTATCTGTAAATGTTCTACTGCCCTAGCCGGTACCTATCTGGGGTTAATTTGCCAGTTTCGGGAGAGTTCCATTCTTCTTTCACTATATAGAGGCCTAATCCCCTTGGAGACTGTGAAAAGACTGTGATTTTCTTTAAGTGGACTTTGGTTCAAGCCCGGGTTCTAGCTTTAGTCTGTCAGGAGTTTGGAAGCTCTGCATGTCTCCTGTCTGCACTGAGGTTCCAGACTTAGCAATGCAAATACTCTGTGTGTGCATCTACATATAAGCATTGGCATTTTCTAGTGTTTTCAAAAGTGCATCTGTAGTGCTGGCAGTCAGCTTCTCCCTCCAGTCAAGTTTGGGTATGAATGCAGGTGAGCTGGGCTAAACTTCACCTTCAGCCATACTGAGGTCATGAGGGTGGGATGAGGAAGCAAACAGATGATACAGCATAGGCATTATCTGTGCCTTAGAAAGAAGGAATTGCATCTAATCCCCTTTGGGCAATGCACGCTGACCTCTCTTGTCAGCTGGCTTGGCCATGCCTGGTCACTTGTGGCCAGATTATTATCATACTGTCCTAGGCCAGCTACAGAGATACACAGATTTTCCTTTTGAGAGAAAGATTTTGCTTAGTATGGCCAGCCTGGGATCTTTGCTGGCCATTTTTAGGTCATGGGTAGTGCATAAGATGCCAGTTATTATCTATTGTGCCTGGAGCTGGTCCAGTGCAAGGATCATGGTTGCATCATAAAGCTGAGATAAGCAGGGTGCCTGACCTGTATGCCCATTAAAAGCTAAGGCAATTAGCTGAATGTTCTCCAGGACTCTGGAATGTGTTTCTAATCACAGATCTGAAATAGCCCATATTTAAAGAATTAGGGTAAATTGCAAAAGGCAGAGAGGACTTTGGTTTTCTTTCCCCTGCAACGAAGCAAGTGGTAGCTGTGAGATTGGCTAGCTGACTGGGTTTCTGTAAAACTGATTACTTTAAAGCTGTTGAAATCCTTTTGAGTGGTTAATGATGTTAGGGCACTGAGAGCCACAGCGAGGCAAATTTGTTAATCATTTTAAGTCTAAATAAACAAATAAGTTGTCACAGTTCATGCAGTGTTTCCATTCTGTTCTTCATAAATTACCCTTTCCTCCAGAACTCCCCTTTGCTCAGTGCTGCAGACAGAAAGCATCTCATTCATTTGGTTTGATGATTTTACCAAATGAACGTGAATCATTCCATGCTTCCTCAGCTCACCAGTAATCATAGAAACAGGTAAGTAGCTGGGCATAGGAATGCTGCTTCTGTGCTCCTACCTTCCCGAGCTATGCTGCCCTGGATTGCAGAGCCTTCTGGCTGTCCTGTGTGGAGACACAATCTGGAAGCAAGAACATGTTGCTTCTTATATGAGGGAAGAGAGGGAGGTGTGTCACATGCTGTTAGCTATGTAACCTCCTTATTTGCTTAGAACCTGGAGACCTGAAGAGAAGAAGGGAGAAACTTTCCTCTCCTCTGTCTTTGCACTGATACACGGTAAATCATAATTGCTGCCTGTAAGAGTGAAGTACACGTACCTTCCTCTGCTATGCCCTGAAACATGGCAGAGCTCTGGAAGAGGTAGGTAAATGGCAGACCATGCTGGGCAGTGCTTTCTTTACAAACAGCATCATCAGTGTGTAGCTGTTTGCCCAGCAAACAGCTTTCTCTGACGTACCCAAACACAAGCTCAAAACTAAGAGGTCTCAAGGCACAACATCATGAAGTTCTTGTGTCTAAATAGGGGAGCATGGGGAGCATCCCTCCAGAGAACAGAAAGATGTCTTCTAAAGTTAAATGAGGCAGGGCACAGAAAGCTGTCTTATAAAGTTAAATGAGGCAGGGCACTACTTGGGGCAGCAAGGATAGAAGGATGGGTTACTTTCAGCTGCTTTTTCTAGGGGTCCTGAATTAAAACACAGGGTTGTTGATAAGCCTTAATTTCTACTTTGTGTGTTTTCTCTTTCCTGAGGAGCCAAGAAAGTTACTAAATATTGAGAAGCAGTCAAGCTTTATCTTTAACGGAACAGAGAACGATAGAGCTGGAGAAAACAAGGAGTGAAAGGATTGTAGCTTTTCAGAGTAAAGGTGAGGATGCTAGTTCATGAGGTGATTGTCCAGATTGTTATCACCATAATGTAAAGTTGTAGCCCTCATCTTGCAAAGATTTCTGTGGAGGCCAAACAACATTTCTTACAGGACTGAGCCATATGATCACGTTATTAGGATCACCTGTTTCTAAGGATGAGCATTTCCAACTTCAGGTGCAATCCTGTTATCACTGAACTCAGTGAGAACTTTGAAGGTGCTTTGCTGCTTCAGGATAGATGCTGAAGTTACAGGCTATAAATGCACAAACACACATGTTTTCCTGCAAAAATTTGGTAGCAGATTGCATTTCTGGAGTGTGTTCTAGCTTCTCACCTCCCCTCCAGCTGTTAATTATTCTGGTGGTTTAGATCTTAAGGGAGGAATTATTTATCTTTTGCTATTTGTGTTTCAGAGAAACATTAACAATCTCTTACTAATTGCCTGTGCTAATTATCTAAACAGTAGCAGCATTCCTGCTCATCTAATGAAGCCACGAAGGGAGAACATGGAGCAGGCATAATGAAATCCCTTTGTGGTCGGCTTTCTGTGCAGGCTGCACAGAAGTGGAGTAAAAGCGTGGTAGATCCTGGCCCTGCTATGCACAAAATGCAGTCCCCAAGACCTGCCTATAGGAGGGCAGATGTTTTAAAATGATTCTGTGGAGAAGTTTGCGGTGCCTTGTAGTATGCCATAGCTCAGTGTTTACACAGCTGTCCCTCTCCGCTGTGTACAGACACAAAGCAATCGTGTTCTCCTCTCCTTTGAATGAGATATTTCAGCCCAAAGATTCGAATGTTTTAAAAACATTTGTGCCTCGCAAACCAGAGTGGTTTAATATGAGTGACAAGCATTCCTCATTTGTAATGAATGCTTAAAGGCATCTGCTATGATACCAGTTATTTAGAGAAGGAAAATTAAAAATGTTACCCAACATGTTACTGGTATAATTAAACTGAACGAAATATAAGGTAGGAGTGTGCAGTAAATAATAGAATTATTTATTGAAAAAAAAGTCAGGGCTACTAACACTTATCTAGTACGAAAGATTTTACAATGGCAGAGTTAATAAATGACTTTTCTGTAGTGTTATTTTCTACAAAACATAAATCCTTTTTGTTAAAAAAGACGACTGAAAGAAAGCACAGTGTTACATGACTGATGAAGAGAAGGCGATATGAGTTATTCTAATGTAAAAGGCTGTCTCACATCTCTAATGCTGACCTTTTCCCAGTGAAATACATTTAGAGTGTTACATGGTACTTGTTAATAATTTCACTATCCCGGTCTTTGAGTTTACAACTCTTAGCTTGAATATGTATTTTAAAGGAGTTGTGGCCATTTTCTAAGGGACAGAAGAGTCTGATCATTTTTCATAAGTAGACATAACTAGGACAAATGTCTGTCCTTGGTATCCAGGTGCTTTCCTACCATTAATCTTCACAGCCCCCTCTGGGGTAGGTGGAGCTTATTATGCACGCATTTTATTCCTGGGATAACTTAAAACAGAATCAGAGCAGCTTGCCCAAGATGTAATCCTGGTCTGGCTGAAGTTAATAGGAGGTAAATGTATCACTTCGTTGGAGGCATAATTTCTCACATCGAAAAGATGCAAGTCAGTAATCAGGAGTTCCTGTGTGCATCCAGTTGCCAAATCACTTGGCTGTGGCCTATTTGCTGACTCTTCCTCTAAGTGTAGGCCAAGCTGGAGCTCCACATAAACCTGTGTGAGATGGACTCATGTTTTAAATGAGGCCAAGATGCTATTCTACCTTCTGCTATTTTTGTCTTTAAAAAAAAAGTCCTCACAGCAGTTCTCAAACTTGTAAAAATTATACCTTTTATTTTGCTCGTTGGAAGTGTTCATCTGGTATTTGTGACCTTGATATAGGGAAGCGAGTAGGTCTTGTGCTAATGTTAATCATGTCTAAAAGCATTTATAAAGGTATTTAAAAGGTTACCGTTCTCACAGGAATAATCAGGGCACTGTCTGCAAAGTAATGAAAATTTAAAAATAACTAGTTGAACAATGCAATGAACAGGCTGTAGAAAAACCCACATAATGTCAAGATTATCTGCCTATTTCTAATATACTTTATAAAAAGTAAGGGAATATCGACATATTGGCTCTAATTTCAGATGCCTTAATGAAATGGTGTCTTGCTACATAGGCTCAGGGTTTACTCCTGTCTCTGTAAAATGTTTACAGTAGCTTTTGCTCTCTTTTTCTAATGCTGAGTATTGGAATACGGGGGCCAAAGTCTATTAGAGGGCTAAAGCCAAAGATGAAGTGTGTATCATTTGCAGAATGAATTTCTGGCACACCTCTCTTTGATACATTCACCCTCATGTCATTGCTTTCATTTGATCTTCCTTTGCTAGGAAAATTAGGTGCAAGGATTTGCACCTGTAGTGAGACACTGGAACAGGTTGCCCAGAGAAGTTGTGGATGCCCCATCCCTGGAAGTATTAAAGGCCAGGCTTGATGAGGCGTTGAGCAACCCAGTCTAATGGGAGGTGTCCCTGTGTATGGCAGGGGGGTTGGAATTTGATGATCTTCGAGGTCCCTTCCAACTCTAACCATTCTATGATTTGTTGAGCTGTGTGTATGTAATGCATGAAGACATTCACTGGGGTTAAATCAATCTTCTTTTAAAAGTGGGTCAGTTCCTTACCTGTGTGAGTACAGCCCTGGGAAATGCATGTTGTGGATCATGGGTGGTAGCACCTTTCAGCAGCAGCATGTTGTTGAACAGTCACCTAAGGGAAAGGAGATGGAAGGAGGCTGAGACTCTTTATTTCTCATTGCAAAGGACTATTCCTAGTACTTACCTGTTCATAGATGATACTCACCTTTGCACCAGGGCAGTCTTACTCTTCTAGTTGATTGCAGTGCTTTGACTTCAAGACCGAGGTCCAGGTTATCAACACCTTTTTCAATAGTTTAGAAAGCCTTTCAACCTACCATGTCTTAGTGGGCACTCAGCAAAGAAATTAGAGCTGAGGATTCAGGTTTTGAAGCTTCAGAAACGTTACTGCTCTAAATTGGGATGAATAATCAATCTTGGAAATGTCTGTTCTGTGCAAGCCAAAGAATAAAAATAGTTTGGATCAAGTGAACTGATTTATTTATTTTCATTTCAGACTTTTTTTTTTTTCCATTCTTCATTGGGATTTCAAAATCACTTTATTTTTAGAAATAAATTTGTGTTATTTTCAGTCTGAAAGTGGTCCATTTATATATTCTAACCTTAAGCGATAAATCCCCCTCCACAAATGTCTTTGAACTGGGAATTTTCTTTTAAACCAGCCCTTTTTCATGAGCAGTTTTAACTTCGATGGATCAGCATTTTCTGAGGGTATTATCAAATAGTTCCTGACCAGCTCTCTTGAGTGTCTGATAAGAGTCAGATAAAAGAACTGGAATTGGGCATACTTTCCAAAGGAGAGCTCATTTTACATACAGTCACTATGTTTTCACATATATATTGATTTCATAAGTTTCTTTTAACTTCATTATCATCTGCTCTTTTTAAAATGTTTTATATCCTCACAAGCAAATAACATTTTTATGATCAAAGGGAGATTGTATAAAATAGGAGAATCCTAAATAATGTTTGACTCAGACTTTCCATTTAGGTTGCGGTAGCTTTTTTGAACCATTTTCTGTTGTATTTCGGTATTGCTTTGTGTTTTACTGACTGTTCAATATATTTCCCACAGAGACTAGTTCTGAGTGTTTCCTGTAGTGAAGAGTATTCAAATGGACTATAATCCTGTAATAGTTTATAGCAAAATCAATTTGATATGCCTTGGAAAACATTCACTTTTACTACAGTCAAAGGAAATGTGTGTGCAGAGCTGAGAATTTATCCTTGTAATGAATTTTTTGAAGTTGGAACTGCTTGTGCTTGTGTAATCGTGGGTTCCTTTTAGTTCTACTTAATTTTTCCTTTTTCTACATCTTTTTAGGGACCATCCTGTTTTATCCCCTTATTTAGCTAGGAAAATTTTAGGATTTAAACCCCAGTTTCAGAAGAAGATCTCCTGTTCAACTGTATTTTGTGCAAATTTAGCTCCAAATGTTCCGAATGCCTCCATGGAAGTAATTAGGTGAATTATTGCTGTGTAGCTCTGTGTACGCTACCTGCCTGGTAGCACATCTTCGAGTTAATATTTAAGAACTGCTGCAGCACCCTCAAGTGGTGATGCTGGTCTGTATTTACAGGTTTGGTTTTTTGGTTTTGGGTTTTTTTTTCCCAAATGTTTATTTCTAGGATTATGAATCATTTTAATGTTTTGAGCTGACCTGCTGAGATATTGTCAGACCCTGCTGTCCCTTACTGAAGTAAAGCTCCTACTGAATACAATTAATCACACTGTAATCTGAACAACAGACTCGGGGAAAGTTTTCCTTGGATTGTCAAATGATTTTATGGAGGGCATAAAGCATTCTCTGTGCCCGCAGTAGCTCTGGTTTTTCTGTCAGTTGTGCTGGAATAAATAACCTGAAGACCCTACAGAAAGAGAAACCAGCACGTCGGGGTTTTTCCTCGGCAGTGGCGAATGGAACAACCGCAGCGTAGGGAACACTGAATTGTGAACTGCTCAGATTGCTTGAGCGCAAACACACCCCCCGGTGACATCTATAGCAGTGACTTAGGAAGAATAGTGTTTCTCAGGGATGTTTTACTCTCTTTGTGATGTAGGTCTCTGACTTCAGCTTTGTTGTGTGTTTGGGTTTTTTGCCGTTAGCTGCCTATTTTAAACAAGCAGCTGTGTACTGGGCCAGATGAATGGCCCCGGTTTGGGGCTCATTGCTTTCAAAATTAGCAAGTGATATCTCTCCTGATGCTCCACCTCCTGCTAATTCTGCTGAGTTTTCGCAGTACTCAACCTAAAGAGAGTTGTTATCCCATAGAGTAAGTGGCCACAGGATGAAGTCTGTGCTCTCTTTTGCCCCCAGTACAGAGTTGCTTGAGCAAATCACTTATCTCTGCTGGTCTTGCCTGTAAAACACCGACAAGCAGTTTTATTTCAGAAGTTTACTGTAAGTCTTAATGGATGTTGTCTCCGCTTTAAGGGCCTTAAGTGAAAACAGATATCAAAATGACTACTCTCTTTTCCCTTATAATAGTGTGTGCTGGGCAGAGGGCACAGACTGGTGGGAGTGGAAGTGCTCCCTCGCCACCAGCGCCGCTTTGTGCTTTATGTGCTAATGCTGCAGGTTAGCAGGATGGCACAGCTGCTTGTTTACCACCGCGACTTCCACCAGGTCTGACACGTTTTCTGTATCAAACTCAGAGAACAGGCTTGACAAGCACTGGAAACAAAACAGTTTTATCTCTGAAGGGTAGAAGGCAATCTAGACTCTTACATATAAAATGGTATTGATCCCAATGAATTATCTTCAGATTATTCTTAAGAATGAATTGATAATTATTAAGATTTCTTTTTTTAATTTTGCCTTTCCTCACAGTTATTTGACTTAGGAGACAGAAATCATTACTTCTTTTAGGCTTTGTCCTCACATTGTTCTCTCTTTTTT